>CM035419.1:151446328-151458828 GCA_020310875.1 Ceratopteris richardii
ATGTAAATATGCGAATAGACTCCTCTTTGCCATCCTTTGTCTATTGTCGTTACTTACTGAAGGTGTGGCCATCCTTGAAGGGCTTCCCGACCATTTTTTTATCCTTTAAGGTTCATGACCTTACTTTTAAATATTTTCTTCCCCTTAGGTCGAAAATGGCGTTGGAAGGCATGTGGAAAGTATCTTCAATTGTTGCTCCTATTGCCCCTATGTGCAATGTACATAGTTATCTTTCCGTGTAAGAAAGCTCTTGGGAGATCAAAGGAAAAGTGGAAAACCATCTTGGAGGTGTCTACTATCTCCCATCATAAACACCTAGCTTCCAAACTACTACTTGCATAAAATGAACATCATCCTAGTGACATAGTTCCATAATGTGTTGTATACGTGGTGGAGAAAGTAAATGAGAAGTAACTATAGAATGTCAATCTAAACTTTATCATATTTGATGGAGATAATAAACTTTATGATCATAGATCAAGGTGTTGCAAAGGTGATTCAAAACCCTTCCATAACGTACATGATAGACTTGGATCTATACCACTCTAGGTGTCCTAATATTGACTATACTCACAAAAGAGTCTTTTAACCCGAAACATTCTTGTGTCTAATGCAAAATCCATCATCCTAACTCATAAATTCTTGGTTTTCCATCTATATATAAGTTGGACTAAGTTCTATTAGAAGAGTTCTCATTAACACTATGATGCAAACTCTTAGTGTTTTCTCTTTCCCTTAGTTTTCCATATAATAGAGTGGTCATTCTACTTATAAAAATAACCGTAGTGCAACAACTTTTAGGCATTGGTGACGCTTTTGAGTGTGCAAGAAGCCAAACCTACAAGATTGTGAATTGATTTTGCATAGTGATTGTAAATCTATGACTTAGGTACATGCACATTAAATGGAATTGAATATCTTGACTTGCAAAACTAGATCATGAGAAGGTTCCCACATATCAATTATTGTGCCAAAGGAGAACCATGTGGACTAATTTAGTTGAAAAATATTTCACCTATTTTATTACAATTATTTATACATTCCCATTGCTCAATATGATGTTGTATGGGCTAGAACAATGCACAACTTTTTGAGTTTCACTAGAAGTGCGTTGGAGCAAAATTTGCAGAAGGTGAACCACAAACACATTATTTAGTTAGTAATTATGCACATCTTACATGAGCATACATCCTAATACCATCCAAAGGGTGAAAGAAGGGATTGGCACACATGAAGTATTTTTAGAATTTCACACAATCAAGCACAAGGATGCTGATTGGGGGGCTTTTCATTTGTTGAAGACAAGGTTTCACATATTATTGAAAAGGTATAAGATGGATTTACACCATGTCCAAGAGTTTGTTGCTTCATATCATGTATTTCATGACATTTGCTTTCATCATGATTATTCATTTGATATGGAATGAGTTCCCATGAAGGTAACATAGAAAAAAACAAAACACTATTGTGATGGAGCTTAGAGCAACAAGTGAAATCGGAGTGGAAGAGTTCATGGATCTTGCTTGATGTGCTCGTGAAAGGGTTGTTGGTGACCTTGAAATCAAATTATAGTACAAGGATGACATTGCGCACAATATGTACAAATAATGTACTAACATAAACATATAGAAATAATATATAATAGTATGATACAATAAATAGGTGAAATCGAGACCGCTGAGGAAATATGTTCTCTTATGTTTTTCTTTATTGTCTCATGCTCTATTGAAATTGTCCCTAATAAAGAATGCGTAGTTCATATTCTATAATCTTGTATCCAAACCATGATAATGAATTGAGTGATTCATTTTTTCTTTGTCTAGTAACGCCCTTTTATCTTCTTTAATATTATTTGTTTCTTATTTTATTACTCGAAAAGAATAAGTCAATTTGAAAGACTTATAATTTTGTGTGTAAATCTAAAGATCTTTGTTGTATGTACATTCACATGAGGGTGGCAAAATGAAAAGGAGTATGTTTTTTTTTTCTCCTTCATTGTTAATCGAACCCTAAACTACTAAAGGTTAACCCATGAATGTGATAGCCCTTGAATGTGATCGACATGATGTTAGCCCTTCAATGTGGGGGATAAAAGGGATTCCTAACTATGATCATTTTTATTTTAATTTCCAAGCCTAACGAAGAGTAGGTCAAGTACTTAACTTTTACGAAAAAATTGTGAACTCATGAACGACAGAAGTGTCTAGTTCTTTCCATTTGCATATGGAAGAACTAGTGTGTTTGTTTGTTTGCCGTTATGTTAAGGCTCACTAAGTTATGCTTTGAGAGGATTGAAATGCCTTTTTTAATATAACCATTTGCAAGTTCGGGTTTGATAGACAAGCCCGACGTGGTCTTCTTATGCATTTGGCTCCAGTATAGTCAAGAGCCGCGTTCATCTGAACAAGAAAAGTTCAGAACAAACGATTCCTCGTTGCTAATGTGGTTTCAGAATCACGATCGATGAAGGGCTACTCGTTGCTGATCTGACATCTACACAGGGACCAATGGTTAGTTATATGCACACCGGCACTGACGAGAGAGAGAGAGAGAGAGAGAGAGAGAGAGAGAGAGAGAGAGAGAGAGAGAGAGAGAGAGAGAGAGAGAGAGAGAGAGAGAGAGAGAGAGAGAGAGAGAGAGAGAGATTTCATCAACAGCCGCATTAATTTTCACATGCAAACCCATTTTTCGTGTCATTGTGTCATACTACTTTCTTTAAGAGCCACCATACTTGTTGGTTGTACGAGTATGAATCAAGTCGTACGTACTGGTATGGTATCGTAAGTACGATACTGTACAGTACGAGGAGGCACTAATTCATACAAAAGTTTGGACCAATTTTTTTGCCACTGATTTAAAAATATAAAATTGGAGCTTCAAAAATTGGAGATGATGTGTGGCCTTAATCATTGATAATGTGTAGTAGTGTAGGAATGAAATGTGCCATTTTGTGAATGTATCTACCATAATAGGAGCTTTTTATGAACTTTAGATAAAAAAAAAATAAAAAAAAATCTAAAATTGGAGCTTCAAAAATTGGAGATGATGTGTGGCCTTAATCATCGATAATGTGTAGTAGTGTAGGAATGAAATCTGCCATTTTTGTGAATGTATCTACCATAATAGGAATAGTGTCATATTTGTTTGACCGTGGTAGATTCATAATACAATCCATGGATATGAAGGGCCACATTTGTGCTTGAATGGGTGAAGGTTGCAAGAGACCATGAGGTTTTGTGATCATACCTTTGATTTGTGGCAAACATCACAAGTTTTGATATACTCTTTGACTTCTTTCCACATTTGAGACCACCAAACATCTCTTGAAATGAGCTTTAATTTTTTGTTCACCCCAAAATGACCTACTCTTAGGTTGTGATGTTGTTGGAGTACTTGGATTTGCAACCTTCCACTAGGGACGCCACCTATAGGTTAAAATATTTAAAATAGTAACGTTCAAATCTTGGTCAAAGGGCTTGTCAAACTTGTCAAAATGATCAAAGTTTGACTAAATTTTTTATTACATAATGTGATAGTGATTATTCAGAGCTATCCAACCATATATAACGCAGGTATTGACAATTGTTTGTAGATCAAAAGTCAAACCCTCCTCTCATGCATAGTTAAAAAAACGTGAATTTTACGGTTTTTAAAAATATGTTTAGGACATCTGGACGTTTTGGACGTCCTAATATGTTTTTTTGGCAAATTTTTTTCAGAAAAAATAATGGTGCCGAATGCTTGGATATACTCGCGAGCAGCGGAGGCTTTTAGCCATTGTTGCTCTTCAGTTTTGAGAGGGGAAGCCCTCATGGATCTTGGTTGCTTTGAGTTGCATACGTTCTAAGTTCTTTTCCTCTTTTGTATTCTCTTTTTTTGCACACACTCTTGCCTCTAGACTCTCTTTCCTTCTTTGCACATAGTTTCAACTTTCAGCCCTCTAAGCTCTTTGATTTCTTTCTCTTTGGGGCACATAGATAGAGAGTTTCAGCCCTTCATTGTTTTGCAAGTTTCACCATGGGTAGAGTCTTTGATGTCATCCGTAACCATGTGAAAATTCATAGCCCTACCTCTTGGGAATGCAATTATTGCAAGGGCATGAAAGGTCATCTCCTTGGGTTGAGAGGAAGAGGCATTGGAAAATGCACTTCCATACCTCAAAAAACTGTAGAGGAGTTGACTGCGAAGCTCCAATTGAGCCGAGGGGTGGGTAATTTGCCTATGCCTCCATCATCTGAGAGCACTGTGGGCGCGAGTAATGAGCCTTTTCATGATGAAATCCTATCTCATCAAGTTCATGATCACAATGCAAGTAAAATGCCATGCACAAAGAGTATGAGTTTCATTGGTGCCAATGCCTCTCCCTCTTTTTCACGTCATCCATCACATTCAAAGATCCTTGATAGTAATATATTCATGAGAGGCAATATAAGGGTTGGAATGCAAAAGCAACATATGGAAGAGGCCACTAGAGAGTTGACCAAACTCTTCATTCAGTGTGGCATTCCATTTAATGTTGCTAATACTCTTCCATGGAAGAGGGCAATGAAAGCCGTTAATAGAATAGGTGTTGCTTGGGAGGGTCCTTCGGGACAAACCTTGCGTACTACTGAGCTCTTAAGGAAAACAAAGCTGGTAGAGGCTGAAATGTTATCCCTGAGATCTGTATGGGAGAAATATGGATGCTCTATTCTATGTGATGGCTGGTCAGACATTCATAGAAGGAATGTTTATAACATCCTTGTGTCCTCTTGCAAGGGCACAATTTTTTACGTGCTATATTGACCCATGCACAAGGCAGAGTAGTGACAGGTGAATTCATATTCTCACTTGTTAAGAAAGCCATTGAGCCTTGAGGATATGGGAAGTGAGAATGTAGTGTAAGTTGTGACCGACAATGGGTCCAGTTGCATGTTGATGGGGCGTATGATTGAAGAGGCATATCCCAGATTACATGGATACCATGTGCATCCCATAGTTTAGATTTGCTTATGGAAGACATTGGGGAACTTCCATGGGTGAAATCGATCCTTGATAAAGCAAAAATCATTGTGAAATTTGTCATTATTAAGCCAAAAGTATTGAAAATCTTTCGTGCACGCTCTACCTTGGATTTCCAGAAACTCTCTATCGCATGATTTTGTTACATATATATAGTACTTGATAGAGTCCTTAGAGTAAGAAAAGGGCTTCTACATACGGTGGTGGCTTAGGATTGGTACAACATTCAGGAGGTCAAAGGAGGAGATTCTCTTCACACAATTTTCAACGCTCGTTATGGGAGATGATGAGTTTTGGACGAAGGGAGATATGCTGGTAGCTTCCGGTCAGCCGGTGTACAATGTTCTTTGCATCACAGATATGGAGGGCAACATACTTGGTCTTGTATAAGTACATTGATCGTATACAAGAAAGCATCCAAAAAGTTGTTGGACTCTCGGACATTGAGTAAGTTTGTCAATTGATCATATCAATATGATGTACTAACAGTAATTTATCATGATTCATATGTTTATAACTTCATTGTCTATTACATAGGAAGACCACTTTATGTGATGAAGTGAGAAAAAGATGGGATTGGTTTCATAAACCAATCCATGGCATTGCTCATATTCTCCATCCATTATGGAGAAGTAAGAAACAATTTACAGACATTGAGCTAGAGGATAGCTAGATTGACTACATCATGCGATGGAGCGGTGGTGATGTTGGCATTTTGTCACAGTTAGAGAGTCAGAGATTGCAGTTCCGTAGCATGGAGTGCTACTTTGGACAGCCCACTGAACGGCTACGTGAGAATAAGGCTGCTCTGGTCACATGGTGGAAGAAATATGGAGTGAATACTCCACTATTGGTAAGTATTTTTACCATTTGAATCTTTCAAAATCCATTTGAATCTATTTTTTACGAATCATGGTCTATTATTCTTTTCAGGAATCATAGCGAAGATTAGCCTTGTGAATTTTTTCTCAAGATTGTAACACAGGTCCCGCAGAGAGGAACTAGAATACATGGGCTCTATTCCATACAAAAAAAAGGAATAGATTGAGTCCTCAACAACTTGAGAGATTGGTTTATTGCCATTGTAACTTCAAGTTGTTAGAGACTAAAGGGATCAACATAGCCCCACTATAGATAAGTTCTAACTTTGAAGTTTTATGAAAGCTTAAAGCTATTTATATATCCTATACTATATAGGCTATACTCTAGAGTCTAAACTCAAATTTGATAAAAAAACTGAATTTTGCATGTGAATGTTGATCTAGTTGATATTGGTAAAGTCAAAGATATTCCTCAAATCCCTCGGGAAGAGAGGGATATCTTTGCCATGCTTGTAGAGGAGTCTTAGAGATTTGTACGACAATCTCGTAGTCGCACTCAAAAGGGTAGGTAAATTGTAAATTTGTAATACTATTATGTACTAACTTCTAGGATTTACACCTAACACAAGTATGCCCATTGCTAAGATTTTCTCTTATATATATGCATTGTTTATGTAGGTGATCCATCATTACCGTCCACTAGTCAACATCCACACAAGTACGTTTCAAGAAGGGATGGACCCCGTTGTGGAAGGGATGGTGGATCCTCTACCACTCAAAGAGATCATCCAGTTGTTCGAGATGATTGAGAGCAAGATTCAGCCTCATCTTCTAACGGAGATGATGACTTTGGACGAGAGATTGCTGAGATTGAAGCTTCATTTGGACATAGAGAGTCAGATAGTACATCTTCATGGGCTAGCACATTTGATGATGAGCCCATTGAAGATGTCTTAGACTTTAATTTGTATAGCATGCTTCATATTTTCTGGACATAGTGTGATAGTGATCATTTGGATCATGGATGTATCTTGTTGGATTTAGACTTATGACATGTTTTTACCTTTTTTGTATGAGACTTGAGTCATGACTCATGAGTCATGAGTCATGACATTCGCGGTTCATCATTCATATATACATTCTACTCTAGTATTGTCTCCTAAGTTCTATAAGGTTGTAGATTAAGTTTTTTGTGTGTTTTTAATACTAGATATGTAAATGAATGCTAGATATGCATTATTCATGGTTTATTTGAAAAAAAAAATAAAATTTAATATTGTGACAATATATAATACTCGTTTTTATTTCCATTTTTTTAGTATTCTATGTACTAAACGTTTTAAAACCCGTTTTCAAAACTCACTTTGTACTATGCTCTCATGTCAATATGCGAAAAGCACTTCAAATCTTGAAAAGCAATTGTGCCACATGTCAAAGTCTACTAGCTTTAATTATGGCATATATTATGCCACTTGGCATATAAAAGCAACAAAAAAAACTTAAGATATGGGTCCTCGCAATTCGCTACGTAATTCTTGCTCAAAAATCAAGAAATAAGAATTTGTAGCTTTTTTAGCTTTAATTTGACTTGAAAACCAAGGCACATATTTGCCTATATAAAGACAAAGCTTTGGACAATTATTTCATCACTTTTGGAGCTGTTCAAGAGCTAGAGCTTGGAGGAGGTGTTCCCTTCAATTTGGAGAGGTCGAGTTGTGTATTCATCATCCACAAGGTGTACAACAACTTGAAGCTTATCTATTTTTGGAGGAGATCATCTTTAGCTTTGGAGGTTATTGGAGTTTGTGGACAACTTGTCATCATGTTGTGTATCTTCTATGCTATCTTGTAACTTCAATTCTAGAATGTATAGATCATATTTGGACCTTTGCTCCTTACATCTGTTTCATGTGTTATCTATTCTCCATCTCGTCTCTATTTTCTGTATGTCTCTATATTAATTGTGGGCCTAAGAACCAACAATTGGTATGACAGAAGGATAATCTAGGGTACATAGAGAATTTGGCTACATGTAAAAAGGTCAAATCTTCAGAGGTGGTGCATATCAAGCTCAACCACATATCCAATAGTGGTATGTAGGTGATCAATTTTTATGAAGATGTAGGTTATCAATTTTTAATTGATGGAGTTGCTGGATTTATCAGTCAAAGATAGATTCCTTGTGTACCTGAGAAGTGATGTTCAAATTACAAGTCAACCTTCTAGTGCTGATTGGGATTAGTCATTCAGGCATATTTGGGAGTTGACAAAACATATTGGTGGTCATGGATGACTTTTAAAAGCTTTTGCATAATTTACCCGATGTGGTTGATCTTTTTGACTTCTTCTCATTCCTTTAAAACTTTGGATACCACTATCTTGCATAGTTTGCAAGAACCACTTACAAAATTTTTGGACAAGTGGTGCTATCTCCTGTTTCTCTAGAGTTTTTGAAGATTTTCCAAATTCATGAACGGATTTCTCTTCAATAGGTCGAGTAGGAATGGAAGAAGGTGTAGGAGTGTGAGAAGGTTGATCACAACCGTGTATGACTGAATATAAGAATCCAAATTCCTTCAAAAAAATGCATAATTATTTGCCTTTATAAATTTTGGAATTTTTGCATCTTTTCTGCATGAGAATAGGGTTTTACGTGTTTCTCATACATAGAGTTTATAGCCTTTACTTTCAAGAGCATAACCAATAAAAACGGCTTTAATAGCTTTCTCATCAAGCTTACCACAATCCTTTTTTTTAACGTGAACATAAGTGGGAGAACCAAAAACTTTGAAATAATTCACAATGGGCTTCTTACCATAATAAGTTTCATATGGTGTAATCACCTTCAAAGCCTTTGTGGAAGACCTATCACGAATGTGATGAATAACATCATACCAAAAGTTAGGTGAAAGCTTCTATGAAGTTATCGTACTACATGCCATTTCAACAAGTGTCCTATTCTTTCTCTCCACAATGCCTCTCCACAATGCCATTATGTTTTTGACGGTAAGCAATAATGAGTTGATGAGAGATACTTACATCTTCAAGATATGACTTAAAAGTCATTAGACATGTACTCTCCTTCTCTATCTCTTTCATAAAATCTGAATTTTGGATTGACTTTCATTCTCAACCATAGCAACAAACTTTTTGAAGGTAGCAAAGACTTTTGACTTTGTTTTAAGTCCATAAACCCAAGAATATCTTGAATAATCATCAATGAAAGTGACAAAATACCTGTGTCTATAGACATAATATGCTTTCATAGGCCCATTAATATTGGAATCCATCATAAGATTCTGCATCATCTTGTAAAGCAAAAGTAGGTAAATTTTGAACCATACCTTGATCCTTTATATGCTCGAGAGATTTATAATTGATGTGACCAAACCTTGCATGCCATGATTTGATGACTTACTTTCCTTCTTGCTTTGTTGAGTCTTCTTCTACTTCTTGGTAGTCTCCTTCTTCTTGCCTTTGTATGATACTACTATAGCTTTATCATTCTCTTCCATACTCTTGTTTTGATCTTCAACTTGAAGTAATAGGAACGAAAACTCTCTAAATGATATTTCTTTATTTCTTGTGGAGAGAGAGAGAGAGAGAGAGAGAGAGAGAGAGAGAGAGAGAGAGAGAGAGAGAGAGAGAGAGAGAGAGAGAGAGAGAGAGAGAGAGAGAGAGAGGTAACAAAAGAACGATATGTAGATGGAAGTGAATTGATAAGAGTATTCACCATCTCTTCTTCAAATATTCTAACTCGGACATTAAGAAGTTGATCATGAATGTCCTTAAGCTTCAAAATATGAGATCGTATCGACTCACCAATTTCCATGCAATGTGTTGACTATTTATCTTTTGAGATGGGCCCTCTTAACAAGTTTTTTGCTTTAATAGAGATTCTTCAACTCTAATCAAGCCTGACAAGAGGTTCTAGATGACCGATTTGAGGAATGATATCACTCTTTACGCCCATGGGCCATAGCAATAAGTAAAAGTGCTTGAGCATCTCTTGAAGCCCATTTGGAATGCTCTTCAAAAGATTGAATTTGCTTCCCTTTGTTCATGGATGATGATATAGTTTCTTCTTCTTCCTCTTCATTCTTTTGAGCAAAAATTGGGGTAGGAGGTTTCTTGGATGAAGAAGCAACATCTTTTGTTGTCTTTGCCTAGGATATTTGCCATTGAAAATATTCCACAAGTCTATGGAAACTAGCAAATTCATCATCATGAAACTCCACATTGGATAATTGGACATTCCATCCGGTTTATCGTCTTGTTCCAGTTTATCTCTATAACCACTCATCTTGGGAACAAGTCATGTATGTGCACAAGGCTCCGATACCAAATGTTAGAAGTGAGGAATAAATTAAATAAATGACTATGAAATAGACAAGAGACGAGAGAATGTAACAAGTAGCAATATGCTACTCTTAAAATAATGTTATACTTGATGAATGAATAACAATACAATGTGTGTAATATACAAAATCTGAATATAAGGTTGAATGTAAGACAGCTTTAGGAACAAATATATGAGAAAATAGTGCCTAACAGTTATAAGAAGATGTGAATGTGCTGGAAATAGAAGAATAACAGGATTGTATGTAAGGAATACAGCCCTAGGTGATGGAATATGATGAAAGTTTGCAACCCTAACAGAGATTAGAGATTTTCCTTTGATGTAGGCAGCCACGAATCTTCTCCTTTTAAGGAGTAGGTAATAAAACTTGGTATAGAAGCAAGACTTGAAGAATAACTGAAATACAGTAGCTACTTATAAAAATCAGCAGGCACAAACTCCCAGGTATTGTCTTAGATCACACATAAGGATGCTCAACTATGAGTGACCCAAGAGAGTCTTTTTATAAGATTTTAAGCTATCCATGGATTTTTTAACAAAAAAGCAGCATTTTGTAGCTTTTTAATATGCGATTTGTGAGTTTCTATGAAATTAACCTTTATTATTATTATTATTTTTTTGGGGTAAAAATAACTTACTAAATGGTAAAATTAGCTCAAACTAATGTGCTTTCCTTGATGAGGGTGAAGAGATCTACGAAATAGTATATTCATTGTTTGAAAAGCCAAAAACTCAGAATTAGAGTTAAGGTTTTGATGCTCTAAATGATCTATGATAGGCAAGTGCTATATATTACCTGAAAGCTCTTGATGAGAATATGTAAAAACATTTTGAGCATGTTGACCATTTTGACTTATTGAATTATCTTTGAAAATTAGGGTTTGGATCCCTCAATGTGATATTGTTCTTCGAACAAGGTCATAGGTGGTGACAAAGTTGACTTGGATAAGAAGTTACTCCATCGAGATTGTCTTTGGTTAAGGGTGTGAGTATTTGTAAACTAATCTAGATTTTTGTGATTTGTGTAGACAATAACTTTATAGGATGCTCCCTCTTGATGGTCATGATGCCAAGTATCAAAAGCATCCATAAGGACAAGAAGTTCTTTGCCATGGATTTCATATTTTATTTATGAGGGGAGAATTTTCTCGAATGGAAAGAAATTAGATGTAGGTTTTCATTATCTCCATGTTGAGATAGAATGGCCCACAAAGCAAAGTCTAATGTCTTTGTCTCCAAAGAAAAGGGCTTGAAAAGATTATGAGAGCTCGAGGTAATGGTGAAAGCTAATTTTAGATTTTGGAAGGCTTTCTTGACTTTTGTGATCCATGAAAATTATTGAGTGGTATAGCTATCTTGGAATATTCTTTGATAAAGCCTAGGAAGCATTGTACATCATGAACACATGATGCTTATCAATTAAGGACAATTTCAATCTTCTTGGGCTTATTGAAGTTTCATTTTTTGAGACAATCTAACCTAAGAACTCCACTTCTATGTGATGGAAACAACATTTCCCTGATTTTGCGTATAATCCCTTTTCTCCAAGTTTCCCTACAACAAATTTCACATGATGTTCATGCTCCTCAATTCCTTTGTGAATACTAGGATATCATATCATAGGTATGTGACCACAAACTCATTCAAATATCTTTGGAAGATATTGTTCACGTGTTGGGAAATTAAGAGAGAGCATTGGTGAGACTGAATGGCATAACAACGTATTCAAAATGCACATACCTTGTGCAAAATGTTGACCTTCGTTTATCTCTCTATTTGACCCTAACAAAGGTTTGTAAGCTTTGCAAAGGTCAGTTTATATGAAAAACTTTGATTTTCCAAGTTGTTTGAAGAGCTATGATATTAGTTGTAAGGGATATCTATTTTTCACAAATATCTTATGGAATCCATAATCTACACACATTCAAAGCACCCCATCCTTCTTCATGAATAGAATTCGGGCTCCTACAAGTGCCTAATAAAGTTCTTGGCTGAATTCTCATGTATGTTCTTACACAATTCAACCAATTCCTTTGGAGATTGCATATAGATGGGTCACTAAGGTGGTTGATCTCCCTCGTGAACTTCTACAGGGGAGTCATAGGGCCTATGTTTTGGTAAAATATTTGCATTTTTCTTGTCCAAGTCATCTTGAAAAGTTCGATATTGGCTGGGTAGTTTAAGTCTCATCTTTCTTGGGCTCTTGGCTTGGTATGGAATACATCATATAAGGTGGTTCCTTTGTTACTAAATGCACAAGGGCTTTGGCCCTTGGATATGGTGGATGCCTTTAAACATCTTGACTAGTTACATTATTT
>CM035419.1:151461328-151463828 GCA_020310875.1 Ceratopteris richardii
GACCCCTCTCAATCTCGAGCTGATGTGATGAAACCCGGAGCTGCCCAATGACGACTCGAAGCTGGTGGGGTAGATATGTCTGCATGTATCTCGGAATCTCGATGAAGCCCTCGTCCGATATATGTAGAAAATGCTCACGGTAATAGAGCATTTTCGGTGGCAATGTATCCCTAGGGCTCAGCCATGTCCTCTGTATGTATGTATGCCATATCTCCTGACGAATGATCCTATTCCTCTCCTGATGAGAGAGAGAGTAGGTGGGTGCATGTGAGTCGTACTGTAGTGGTGGTAGCCTGTCTATGTCAAAGCCGTGGTGGGCCAGCCAGTCTCGTGTCTGCGCATACCATGAGGAGGTGTCGCCTGCTAATGCCATGTCCCGTGATGCCTGTAAAGCCCGATAAGCAATGCGCTCTGTATCCATGCTCTGGAGTCTGTGTAATAGGCATACTGTCTGGAATAGTGCCTCAACTAGCATCGGTGGTGCAGCAAGCTCTGCCCTAATGATATCATGTGGTACTGAAGGCTTGCTCCGGATAAGTCTGGAAATCATGAGGATCTGTGGCCTCTCTAATGCTGTCCATACTGATGTGGCTAATCCTGGTCCCCATATGGCTGCCCCATACATGAGCGCTGGTGTAACCAAAGTGTCGAAGAGCCACCCTTTTGTGCGGGGCTCCTGAAAATATGCCTGGTGGCACTGTCTCTCCATCAAGGCAAGTGCTGCATATCCACGTGTGATGCGGTCACGGGCTGCCTGAGACATAGAGAAGACCCCTGATGCTGCTGTAAATGTCACTCCCAAGTAAACATATGATCCGACCACCTCAATGGGTCCACCCGCTGCCGTGAACAAACTATGTCTGCGTACCTGTGCTGATGTATGAAAGATCATGACCTTGGTTTTACCAAGGTTCACAGATAACCCTCTGTGTGTGCAAAAGTCATCTAGGCCATGTAGATGATGCTGTAGACCTTCTGCAGACTCTGAAACCAGTACAATATCATCAGCATATAAAAGAATATGGACAGTGGACCCGCGTACCTCAATGCCATCACCCCCCTGCTGCTGTATGTAGTCTACTATCTCATCAATGTAGAGACCAAAGAGGGTGGGTGAAAGAGGGCATCCTTGCTTCACCCCGATAGTGCTAGCAAGTGGATGAGATAAGCCCCCCGGACATCTGACTCTGCCAGATACTCTCTCGTATAAGGCATAGATCCCCCATATCATCTCCTCTGGGGCTCCGATATCAAGTAGTCGTCTGAAGAGTCGTCCCCTGGGAACGGTGTCAAATGCTTTGCGGAAGTCCACAAAGCAGCAATATAATCTCCTCTTCCTCACCCTTGCCTGGTCGATCAGGCATCTCAGAGTGAAGATGTGGTCAATGGTAGAGTAATCTCGCCTGAAGCCTGCCTGTCCTGGAGCCCTGATACCCTTCCTCTCAGCGAGAGTACTCAACTCTGTCTCGAGTACCGCCCCATATAACTTGGCCAATATAGGGCCAATCATGATCGTCCGGTATGTAGCTGGATCCATAGTATCTCCTGACTTATGAATGGGCACTATGGTGTGCTCAGTCCATGAGTCTTGGAACCCTTCAACCAGTGCACGGTTGAAGAGGTGGGCAATGAGCGGTGCAAGGGTCGTGCCTCCGTAGATGAGGTGCTCAGCCTGTAAACCGAAAAGGTCATGGGCCCTGCCATGCTGTAGACGGGCAATGGCGCGTCCCACCATAGTGGGTGTGAAGAAGTCAGATGTAGTAGGACGTGAGCTATGTGGTCTAGGAATGGGGGGCTGGTCTGGGATCTCGTATAGGCTCTGTGCATAGCTATGCCAAGTGCTCGGGTCTCGGATGGGTGTCTGCTGTCTCCTCTCTCTCAAATGTCGCCATGCCACTGCACTGTCTCGACTCATGAGTAAATGATAAATATCCCAGTACTGTCTCTCTTCCCAATCACGCCGTTTGCGGCGAGTAAGGCTCTGCATGCGACGCTGTGCCTGTGTGTGTGTAATATCCCCTCTATGCTCTAAAATGCGTAGGTGCTTCCGTAGCTCGCGACAATCTTCATCATACCAGCGGTTCTGAGGCATGGAACCTCTGCGTGGAGGGTTTATATGTGTGCGGTGTGGGAAACTGCAGAGAGCTGAGTCGTGTAGGATGGTGGTGAACTGTGATGTAAGTGTGTCCAAGGGTGAGAGTGGATCGAGGGAGAGTAGGCGGGTGTGTAAATGGTGTGCATAAACGTGTGAGAGCTCATGTGTGAAGTGTATCGTGATGTGTGTTTCAGTGGGTGAGGGAGGGTCTAATGGAATAGGAGATGAGAGTGTGAATGTGATAAATGTATGGTCAGCACCAAGTGGGCGTGGTCCAATAGTAAGTGAGGTGATGAGTGAAGCTCCAGATGTGGTACCCAAAATGTAGTCAACCGTGCTCTCACCTCCCCCGTGAGGGAAGCAAGTAAGTCTGCCCGAACCTGGCCAGCGATGCATCCCGTTATA
>CM035419.1:151468828-151551328 GCA_020310875.1 Ceratopteris richardii
CTTCCCCCCTTGGAAAAGGAAAAATATTTTCGTGCTCGAAAATAGAGCTATATATCTACTATAGGCAACCCCCGAGCCTCATGCTCTAAAATTGGAAGAACATGGTCATGTTCTAGAACTGGAAGAACATGTCTGATCTCTGTGGTGGTGTCCCTACCCAAATGATTCAAAACACTCTCTCATTTTGCACTTTCATGAACTGGACAAAGTACGAAATAGTGAATGAATAATAAGGGTGGATCTAAAAACATCCCTGGCCAATTAACAGTTTTTCTAGGTGCGATCTAGTCACAAACATGTGAAGTGGATGGATTCAAATTACTAGTCCATTTCTGGGCATGACTGGTGCATGGACTTAATAACAAAGGTGGGATTCTTATCCCTTGCAACTTTGAGAACTCTTGATTCACTTTGAATTTGATTTTGAAAACTTGAAGTTTGGTTGTTCCAAACATCTAATCTTGGATGTTTGTATAATGGCTAACTCTTATCCAATAGTTACTTGATTTTTTAACCCGACTAGAGGACTACTTTGTCCTAATGAGTTTAAAAATCCTATGTAAACTGTAAGAGAAAGTTTACCATTTTCTTTGACGCAACCATACTATAACTTGACCAATTCAAATTCAAAATGAAAATTGTCCAACTTAGGATACTTGTCTCAAAGACTTGAGCTAACAGTTCTTGGGAATTGTCAATCTGCTGAGCAATTCCTAACTTCTCTATTCTAGAGTATACGAAACTCTAGGAAATCATTTATGCTATAACTTGAAACAAACTCAAATGAATAAGTTAATCTTGAACTTTTCATCTTTCGACCACCACGTGCTAGAGAGATGACTCTCCTCCCAACCAAATGCCTCTATATATAGCTCTCTTCAGGGGACTGCCTTCTTGGGAAGGTGGATACTAACCATCCATGTATCAGCCATGTAACTACATGTGCGCCAAGTGTCCCAATTAACTAGGGTTAACTCAAGTGGATGCTTCTAGAAGGCTCTAGAGCTCTTTGGGCAAAACACTCTCCCCATGTATCCCATGGGGGTTGAACCCAAGACCTCCTCCTTCACATCCTTGAGACTTAACCACTAAGCTAAGTGGATAACTTGTTCACAAGAGCACAAGACCTCCTAGTAAGTCTAGACTTGAGATCTTTGGTCATACATACGGATGACCGATTTCAGATCCGTCTGAACCGATCATACCCTTAGATCATAGACTTACTTTATTACATTAAACATTTTAAGTTCATAAATAAAATTACAATATTTTTATATATGTAAAACACATGATCACATCGTATGAAATTTCATATAAATTTCAAAATTAACTCATAATTGATCATTTTAAGGTTCAAACTTGATTAAAAAAAAAGGGATCTAGAAACGTGTTTTTGGATTGAACGGTTTGTTTTAAAGGATTGTGTTGTTTTTGATGTCTCAAAAATGGTGTTTTTGGGTACTATATATATATATATATATATATATATATATATATATATATATATATATATATATATATACACACACACACACACACACACACACACACACACACACACACACACACACACACACACACACACACACACACACACACACACACACACATCCCTTCATAAATTCAAAGTTATCCAAACTTACGAACCGATTCCCGAAGATAGAGAACACAAACACATACACATTAGAAAAACATCTAACTAAAGCAAGAGACTACAAAAAAAATAAGGCCAATATAAAACATGAAAAATACAAACAAGAAAGAGAACCAATAGAAAAAGAGCCATACGAAAAATAATAATCAATATTTAAGTCAAAAAAAAAATAAAATATATATATATATATATATATATGTGTGTGTATATATATATATATATATATATATATATATATATATATATATATATATATATATATATATATATATATATATATATATATAGAGAGAGAGAGAGAGAGAGAGAGAGAGAGAGAGAGAGAGAGAGAGAGAGAGAGAGAGAGAGAGAGAGAGAGAGAGAGAGAGAGAGAGAGAGAGAGAGAGAGAGAGAGAGAGAGAGAGAGAGAGAGAGAGAGAGAGAGAGATATAAATTAAAAAATAGAAAAATAAATAGTTTAATTTAAAAATGATGATGATAATAATAATAATAATAAATAATTAAATAAAATTGAAATTAAAATAAAGTTAAAATTCAAAATAGAAAATAAAAATATATAGATAAATAAAAATAAAATTTATAAAATAAATTAAATAAAAAATTTACCATAATTACATACATATATATATTTTAAAAATCAATAAAATTTAGAATAAAAAGCAAATTAAACAAAAACAAAATCAAAACAAAAAGTGCATCATCAACTTCTATGTCTGTCCAACACACACACAACGACACACACACACACACACACACACACACACACACACACACATATATATATATATATATATATATATATATATATATATATATATATATATATATATATATATATATATATATATATATATATATATATATATATATATATATATATATATATATATATGTGTGTGTGTGTGTGTCGTTGTGTGTGTGTTGGGCGGGGGGGGGAGTTTTCTTGTTTCCTATCGTTTTCAGTTTTTTGGAAACTCAAAAACTCGGCATCGAGTCGGTCATGTAACTAAGTTTGAAGTATTTGAATTTTGGTATTTTGTCACTAAACCTTCGTCAATGAAACTTGTAGAGGTCTTAAAGCTAGTGAAAGCTTTGTTGGGAAAGGGTCTTTGTAGACATGATCAAGTTGATTGGAACAAGAAAAATCTCTATGGGTGTTACTTGGATGAAGAGACCCTTTCTTATATCTTGGTCAAGCTGTACGGTCTCATTTACAATTGGATCTTCTAGCTTCCCTATTCGACAAGGGTGACTGTAGCTGTAGATTTTCTTCTCTTATTTGGGCAATCTATTGCAATATGCCCAAGGTTTCCACAATAGGGGCACAACTTGTTATCCTCCTTTGTTGCTTTTGTAGGGTCAAGGTTTTGCTTATTTGCGTAGGCTTAGCCTTTAGGTGTAGTTTCTGTAAGAGTTGGAGCTTAGGGGCTTCCATTGGTGAGGTCCTCTTGCATGAGTTTTCTTGGCGAGTAGAAGGTCCTTAATATAATTTCTCAAAGTTCATCTGAATTGTTGCATGAAGTATTGTTCATGCCTTGTTAGATCACATATCTACTGCTTAAATTGAGGTCATAAGTGCATAATCTAAGGTGCGTAAGTAAAGGTTGGGTGGTTACCTTGATGTAATTTTGTTGTTTTGTTTTTTCTACTCAATCGATGTTTGCATCCCCAAATGTGGAAGTAAGCTCATGAAGAAAACCTTCATAATCATGAAGCATTGGTATATTTTTCTCAAAGATTGGGGAGAATTCATGAAAACCCTCATAATCATGAAGCATTGGTATATTTTTCTCAAAGATTGGAATTTGGGGAGAACCATGATAACACTGGATTGTGAAGAAGGGTTCCAACCTCCAAGGAAACCAGTCTTGGAGGCATGGAGGCATCATCTGGGGAAAAAGATTGTGTTGCATTCAAATATAAAACTTAACTTGTTGCAAGATATTCAACCTTCCATGAGGGAGCTCAAATTTACAAGTCAAAGTTTGGTCAACAAAGTTAGAAATGATCAAATTTCGGGTAAAATTTCTATTAGGTATTCCCATAGAGCTCAATGAGAGTTATCGAACCATATATAACACTTGGGTATTTGGTAGGAGATGGAAGATAAAATATAAAACCCTAATTTCATGTCAAAGTTAAAAGCAAATTTTTAAAGTCACAAGGAGTGGGCACTTGTCAAGATCTTATAGCATATGATCCAAGGGTCAAGATTAATTCGATTCACACTTAAAAAATTATAAAAATTATTATAAAAATATGATCCTGAATTTCCCTCAGCAAATTTCAAAATTTGGCTTTTTGGGATTTTTTTCCAGCTTCTACGAGTTGGGGAGCTAGGTCTATATAAAGAGGCATTATGTAACGTATAATACTTCACTTGTACACTAGTGATTGCTCTTGGCTTGATCAACTAGGAGCACTTTTGTAAGTTCTTGTATTATGGTTATGTTTGGAGCTAGTTTGGCTCCTTTGCCAAAAGTTTGCTCTTGTCCATATTCTCTTGTCCATATTCTCTCTCTCTCTCTCTTTTGTTTTTTACTTTGTCTCTATATTAATCATGGGCCTAAAAACCAACATGATCTGCCATATTAAAATTTTAGCATCCAAATATGATAAATTAAATGTGTATGTGGTTGAGTCAGTAGAATTTCTTACAATTGGCTTCTTCCTGAATATTGGTTAGGGGTGTAAACATTGACAAGTATATTCTTTTCCCCCTATCTAAAAAGAAGGAAATAAAGTTAAATAGAAACACAACTGGATTATTGCAAAGAAGGATCGCCCGCATAAGCTATCCAAAAGTATGCTGTTGTTTCAATCAGAGTGGTATGAATGTGTAGCTTTTTCTTTTTTTTTTGGTTGAGGTGGTGTGTCCGTGATGATGATGTTGACATACACTGACGTATCTTGTATGAGTGTCATGATGCACTGAGTGCAGACACCTTGGCATACATAGTACCTTGGCTTTGGTAGTCAGGTATTTTTATTGGCCACACACAAGGACCCTTTTTGAGAGGTATGTGCCTGAGTGTTCTCAATTCTAGCTCAACAAGGCTAGTTTAACGAGGCTGAGCGATTGAGATGAGCTGGATTACTCCACCCATTATAGATTCTCGATATATATAAATATAGATTTTCTTGTTTGGAATTATTCAACTACTTCATGTTATTGCCTTATGGCTTTTCTATCGAATATTAAGTTTGAATTATTTAGGTTTGTGTAATGTATACGTGCATGTGAATGAATTACTTATTTTACATTGAATCATATCAGGCAAGTTAATATGGTAAGTTTTAGTACATCGTGGCTGTTGTCTAGACTGCTATAAGTTTGTAGAAGGGTAAACAGTGGAAACTATACTGAAAATAATATGGGTGCACTGAAGTAGAAAGTTATTGTTTTGTTTTCTTGCAGGCAAACCCCTTGAGGCCATACTTGACATGTATTAGAAATACCCTCACAGCAGCTATGTGCCTTCAGGTGCAGTTCCTTTTTGAAAATCCTTTATCTAATGATGTTCATATACAAGATTATCTTTGGGTTTCCGTTTGTTTGTTAATTTTTGAAATTCCTATCCATTCTTAGACTTCTAGCTGTTTTTCCATTATTTGGGATAACGAATTAATGCACCTTACTCTAATGCAATCGAAATTGTAATGAATAAGATGAACATATACATTGGTTTACTTGATAGACCAATGGTGATTTTGAATTTTTTTGTTTTTAAATAATAATTTTTTAATCTGCAATTCTTGTAATTTGATATACTTTATTCAATGAATAAGTTATGAAATTATACATCTGGTGGCTTGATAAACTAATGATGCATTTAAAAGTTTTCACTTTATTTTTCAATGTGGAATCTGTAGTTTTTGTAATTTGAGATACTAGGAGTGTTCTTAGTATTGAGGAGAGAGAAGTGTTTAAAGTTTAAACATCAAGCATATGACATACTTTTCATTAATTATTAGAATGGATTTATTAGTGAGCAAGTTTCTGTTTAGATACTGTTATTATGTTATTTCATTTGTAATAGTGGTACCAGACTCTAATCACAAAAATCCACTCTGAATTCTGCCTATGCATTAAGTTAAATCTTAGTTATGAGTTTTGAATTGCTGGTAGCATGTCTGCAAGCCCATGATGTTTAATGTCCATTAGTTTACAATATCTATTTGTAACATGCCCACTTGAACACTAAGGAAAGAAAAGGGGAAGGGAGAAAGCTGTATCAACGTGTTTGGAAGGCTGAAATTTGTTCATGAGACAAATCATACATATCATCTATCTTTCTGGCTGCTACTGAGTTTGAAAATAAAATGAAACAATACATCACTGTCTTTAAACAAGGCCAAAACAATTATGAGACCAAACGTGTACATCATGCTATCTGATACAGTACTTGGGTAAAAGAAAAGATAGAAAATAGAGTAAAAGCATTAAGAGTAATAAGAAAGCTACTAGGCATTGATGGATAATGGACATCTACTGGGTATTAGATTCATGTAACAACACATAAAATAGTACCAGGGGTGTATAACTAGTGGATGTTGTACACAGCATAGGATGTCCTTCATTGCCTGATTTAATGTGTTGTATGATGATTTTGAATGAGATGTATGGATCACCTAGCATCTAGGCCTCTAAACTGTAAGCATGCATTTGCCAAGTCCCTTGAACTCGGATGCTTGAATAATGGAGACAAACAGGGGCAATTACTGAGTATATCTTTGTATTTGTCTTTGATCTCTATGTATGTAGTACCATAGTACTAAGGGAGAGATTTAAATCGCTTATAAAAATCGTGATTTAAATGATTGGAATGTTTTAATCATTCAGGCCAGAAATAAAAATCGCAATTTTTAATTTTTGCCACTTTTTTCCCCCTTTTTTTTTGTTTTTTTACATACTGCATGCCATCATGATACAAATTATGCCATCGTTACTATGCCATCATGTATGTATTATGCATGTGCATTGTGAATTTGTGCATTGTGCATTGTGTAAGAAATGTGCAAATTGCAATGTGTTATGTGTAGCACCATATATGAGTCATGACAAAAAACATCATACAGGGTAACATACTAACATGACAGATCAATGATCATACTGTAAGTGTAATAGTGTATACATCGTGATCATCAATGATGATATATCAGTCCAATCATCAATGTCATGGCCCTAAGGCCCATGCCTCAAGGCTCAAGAGTCAAGTGTTATACAAATATCAAAATATATAGACTCTCTAGAGTCTAGACTCTAGAGACTACACTAAAGTGACGAATCTCTAGACAAATCCTCATCATGATCGTTATCCTCATCCTCATCGAAAGTGCTAGTCCATGAGGATGATTCTGAATGCGAATCACGTCCAAATTGTGATGCCATAGTGGCTGCAGCCTTGTCTAAATCCTCATCTGACTGTGAGTGTGCAGAGATCTCTTCCCAATCCTCTCGCTCATCAACGTGCCAACTCGTACTAGCACCTCTATGGCCACGTCCTCGTCGAGATGCAAATTTGCAAGGATGACGAGAAGTGGATGCCTCCGTGATGTTACCTTTTGCATAAAAGAAAAAAAAAACATATAAAAAACTGAATTTGAATTTGAAACATGATTCATGAATCACAAATCACGATGTACTCACCACATGCCTTTGCCCTAGTGGTTTTGCTTCGGGTTTGTCGAAGAAACCTCTATTGCTCTTTAAAGAGCATGGAATAAATGTCCTTTTCCTCATGGGGTATCTTTGGAATATCCTTGACATTTGATATGTCAATAGTTTCCACATTTACCTACAATTTATAAATACATTATACAAATGAAAGATAGTTATAATTTATAACACGTTACACAATTAAAGGAATTATGATTCATGATATAATCATATACCTGAAGTGGATGTGTGTAATTGCCTTTCTTTTCTAGCAACTTGAGATTTTAATGGCAATACACCAATCTCTCAAGTTGCTGTGAACTCAACCTATTTGTCTTTTTTGTGTGGAATAGAGCCCAAGTGCTCCAATTCCTTTCCATTGGGCCAGTGTTATAATCTTGTGATAAGACTCTGATAGCAAGCTTTCTCTACATAATACATAATTCAAAGTTTAATGTTAGTTGTAATTTATAAAATTACAATTTACATAAATAATAATACAAACACATGTATGATGTAACATAATATAAAAGTTAAATATATACCAATAAAGATGTGCCCAAGCCAAATCTTTCCCACCATGTCATGGATGCAAGCTAGTTCTCTCGTAAGCGTGCTGAGGGGTTCCCAAAATACTTCTCACTCATGCGAAATGCATATCGCTCTTTCTCTAGCTGATCTATCATTTGCACATCATCTCTTGTCCACATTTTCACATATGTGAGCAAATTATCTTCCAATTCATTATCTAAGTATGCCTCCTCATTATGCCATAACGGATGTAGAAGATGTGCAATTGCATGGATTGGTTTGTGAAACCAATCCCATCTCCTTCTCACACATACTAAGAAATCATTCTTCTTGGAAAAGAAAAACATAAACATCAATGTCCAATGTCCATTGTCCATTATCATGATTCATGAATCATGAATGATGAGTCTTAAAAATAAAAATTCAAGAGAAAAACAAAAAACAAAAATACTTACTCATTCTCAATCAACCCTTCTACCTTCTCAATGCACTCTCCAATACGATCTACATACTCATATAGAAGGCTTAGAGTGATTCCTTCCATGTCCGTGATCCTTAGCACACTATGAAGAGGCTTCAAAGCATGCATAATAATCTCATCCTTTTTCCAAAACTGCTAATCTCCCATCACTATGTTGGAGAACTGAGTGTACAATGTGTCACTTGACTTTACTTCTTGGATACTATACCATTCCTCTGCAACCACTGTGCGTAGTAGACCCTTTCGAACCCTGAGTACTTGTTCAAGAACAAGAAACATGTAACAATTTGGGCTTGTTGGGAACAAATCGCACAATGAGTTTTACTTTCTCAAGCACAACTCAAGCACAACTGTCATCCAAGATAATTGCCCAATATCCTCCATCATCAAATCAAGACTGTGAGAGGCACATGGAGTCCAAGTTATCTTAGGATACTCTTCTTGTAACATACGGCGCATGGATACACAATTGGATCCATTATCTGTGACAACCTACATGGCAATTTCAAAAATCAAGGATCATTTCAAACTTCAATGACATTGCGTGATATGTGTACACATTTGAGCTTGATCAATGATCATTATAAATTTGTAATACCTGTACCATGTTCTCGGGGCCGATTTCAATAATGGCTTCTCGCACATGTCTATAGATAAACTCACCTGCATCATAATTGGCAATTGCACAATTATATAACCGGTGACCATTAAATAGTAAATGCACATTGCATAGTACTAACTTCTAATTTATAACTCCTAACTTCTAAGTAATAACTTATAAATATATACATTATAATATATGCATTATACATGCAATTTGCATGATGCTTATGCATATGCACATTGCATGCATGATCATTGATACCATAAAAGATGAAATATGAATCATGATTTATAAACTATGATCTATTTAGATTCTAGTTCATAGTTACTAGTATCAATAAGTAGAAAATATGTATGAAAGTTGAAACATGTGTCATGAATCATACCTGTGACAGTAGTATCGGATTGAAAGGCAGGTATGGCACAAAGAAACATTGTGCCCTTACATGAGGATGTACACACTTCTTTTTCTTATATTTGACCATCCATCACACAATATAGAGCAACCATATTTTTGCCATGTCATCCACAAAGAATGCAACTCTGTCTCAAGATTAGACTTTTCTTTCTTTAGTAACTTTGTTCTCAATACTTGGGCTGATGGTCCTTGCCATGGTGCACCTATTTTGCTGGTAGCATTTATCAATCTCTTCCATGCAGGGGTATTAGCAACATTGAATGGAATGCCACGTGGGAGAAATTTAGTCATCTCATGTGTGGCCACTTCCATTGGTTGCTTTTGCAAGCTTGCTTTCATGCTTGCTTCCATGAATATATTAGTAGATGGCAAATCATATGAAGTGTTCACTTGACGTACTTCAGCATTTGATGGTATGGAGGATCGAGGCCATGAACCTTTGCTTTCACTTCGTGCAATCTTAGAAGTACTTGTTGAATCATGTTCTCCCACTCCCTCATGTTGGTGGATCCTCATCCATCTCTTCCACAACATTACCAACTCCTTTATTCACTTGGAGTTTTGCCATCAGCTCATGAAAAACTTTGGGTGGCACTTTTGTGCATTTCCCAATGCCACCACCTTTAAGCCCAAGCAAATGAGCTCTTACACGTAAGCGTGAACTTGTGAAAGTATCTTCACAATACTTGCACTTTCATGTATTTGGTCCGATGGTTTGCAAATGAGAGCGAATAGGATCAAGCAGCCTACCCATCTTTTAGAGAAATGGTAATCCTATAGGCTGAAATAAGAACAAGCAACAACAAAACACTTCATTAGTTATCATGTTTTAACTTTCAAGTTTCTAGAGAGTAGATAGTAGATACTAAAATTCATGAAGCATGAATCATGATTCATGAAAGATACTAAAACTTTAAACAAGCTGCAATATGCATGTTTGAAACATAGTATGTATGTTATTGATGTGTGTGCATCGTGACCGTTGACATCACATGCGTGTGTGCGAATTTCAAATGCATAATTGATATTACAAGTTCTAACTTTCAAGTTCCAACACAACTGTGCGTGTCACCGTTACGCATAGCAAATATGATGCCAAGGCTGAGCCACTGAGAATGGGGGAAAATCGAACTGAACAAGGGTTTTTTCACGCGAAAAATTCGTCAGTAACAGATTAAAATAATCGCGATTTTTACGATTTAAATCGTATGCGATTAAAACCATTCTTTTATCGGGAAAAAATCGTGATTTTTTTGTATAGTTGAATGCTCTTCACACGCTTATTTCTAACGTGCACAATTTGCATATCCTTCTTTCTTCAAGGGGGCAAGAGGGGCAGAGAGAGAGAGAGAGAGAGAGGGGGGGGGGGGAGAGAGAGAGAGAGAGAGAGAGAGAGAGAGAGAGAGAGAGAGAGAAAGAAAGAAAGATATATTAACGTCCACGGGAGGCCGAAATCGACCTATGGGACCGATCAGGTACATCAAAACATTACATTCCACTTGGGGGGAAGCCCTCAAGGGGCTATAATAAAAGGGAAAAATCAAAATAAAAATAAAAGGGGGGGGGGGGGGGATGTGGCTTCCAAAGCACTCTTATGACTCATAAGAGTTTCAAAATTACATCAATATATATTACAAATGAGGGAGATAGCTGTTTCTTCCTATGTGGTATGGGTATGGAAATCTCTGATAATAGCTTGACCGCCTCTGTATAGTGCCCACTTTCCATTCTTCCTGGCTTCTCTGACTTTAGTTAACTCTGCTGGTCGATTTTTAAGTTGGAGTGGGGTGAGTTCATCTGCTATCCATACTTTAGTACCTTGTAGTGACTTTGCTTGCTTCATAACAGCTATCTTATCTGACATGTCAAAATAGCTTACCCTTGCCTGAGTTCCTTTGGGTGTGATGAAGATTGGAGACCCTAGATTGATGAAGGGGACCACTTTGGTTAGTTGTGCTTCTAGTACTTCTGTTTCAAGGATGCAGTCATCTTTTAACTCGGGTGCGATGTCCTCCCTGTCCCATCCTAGGGGGAGGCCTCCAATCCTGATAACTTTCTTGTTGCTGTCCACCAATTCATGCTCCTTTACCACAGACATTACTTCTTTTGAAAAATGTGTAGAGCTTGATAGTTTTACCTCGGATAATTGTGTTGCCAAGTCGACTTTATTTGTTGATTCAGCTCCTGCTTGCTGGCTGTTTCCTTGTATTTCATCAAGTTTTTGTTGCAATCTGGCTATTTGTTCATCTTTCTTACTGATTTCCTGCTTCATTGATGCCATTTCTCCTTGGAGTTTCTTCACTTCTTGGAGTAAGTAAGACTCCCATGCTGTTGGTTTGTTGACTGGGGGTTGGTATAGAAAGCGGCTGGTGCAAGAGGGCAGAGGCAAAGCTTTTCTTGCCTTCCATGTTGTTGCTGTAGAGAGAGAGAGAGAGAGAGAGAGAGAGAGAGAGAGAGAGAGAGAGAGAGAGAGAGAGAGAGAGAGAGAGAGAGAGAGAGAGAGAGAGAGAGAGAGAGAGAGAGAGAGAGAGAGAGAGAGAGATGTTAACGTCTACCAAAAGGCCAAACTTGGCCTATGAGACAAAACCGTGTACAACTGTGGTCGTCTCTGTGTATCGATGAAAATAGGTTGAAAACAACAAGATGATGGTGTACTTAGCAATGATGGAGTAGTGGAGATAAAGTAGTGGTGCGTGGGGGAGCGTGGCTCTAACTCTGCTGATAATGGCCACCTACTACATGGGGACATATGTGGGAGTGAATATGTATCCCCTATCTGGTACAAATGGGTGGAGGAGGGTGGAGTGTATGGTACATCGGCGGTGGACTCAACATCTCTTGCAAGAGGGCGACCAAAGTGGTGGTGGTGAGCCGATGCTCCATCATGTGGTCGTGGGCTATCCTGATGCGAGAGATGTTCTCATGATGCAGTGGTGGTCGTCGGTACCCAGTCGTACGTGATCTGCATCTCACTCTTTGTGCCGCTGCCTGCTCGAGCATGAGCCCTATGCCTCTCGAAGATTGGTCTGTCTGATGTTGCTCAAGTCGCCGAAAGAATTGAGTAATAGCCTGGTGGGTACCCGCTTGTGTCTGACATGTGCGTTGTAACATCTGCTCTCGTCTCTCATATGCTGCCGTGATGTAGCGACCCACACTCCGCTGGTCTCCTATGGTCATGCACAACTGGAGTGACTCATCAAGCTGGAACTGTGCTCGTAGGTCTAAGTATGTCGGGCATCTCGTAATCAAGTGCTTCTCACTCTCTATCTCTGTATGGCAAACTGGGCACCACCTCTCCTCTCGAGGGACTCCTCTGGCCGGACCTCTCTTGATCTCGAGCTGATGTGATGAAACTCGAAGCTTCCCAATGACGACATGAAGGTGGTGTGGTAGGTATGTCTCCATGTAACGTGGGATCTCAATGAAGCCCCAGTTTGAGATCTCTAGGTAATGTTCACGTATGTATGTATGCCATATCTCCTGACGAATGATCCTATTCCTCTCCGGGTGGGAGAGCGAGTAGGTGGGGGTGTGGGAGTCATAACATATTGGTGGTAGTCTGTCTATGTCAAGTCCATGGCGGGCCAGCCAATCTCGTTTTGATGCATACCATGAGGAGGTATCCCCCACTAACGCCATGATTCGTGATGCCATGATTCGTGATACTCGGTCCATGAGTCAGGGAACCCCTCAACCAGTGCTCGGTTGAAGAGGTGGGCTATGAGTGGTGATAGAATCGTGCACCCATAGATGAGATGCTCTCCCTGTAGACCAAAGTGGTCACGGGCTCTGCCATGTTGTAGGTGAGTGATCGCATGGCTCACCATCTAGGGTGTAAAGAAGTGAGAGGTGGTAGGGCGTGAGCTCTGTGGTCGAGGGGTGGGTGGCTGGTCTGGAATCTAGTATAGACTCTCGGCATATTTATGCCATGTGTTCGGCTCGCGAATGGGTATTTGTTGTCTCCTCTCTCTAAAGCGTCGCCATGCTATTGCACTGTCTCGGCTCATGAGCAAGTGATAAATGTCCCAATATTGTTTCTCCTCCCATTCTCTCCTCTTTCGACGTGTGAGGCGTTGCATGCGGCACTGTGCCTGTGTGTGTAATCTCCCTGGAATGCTTTGTTGCTCGTAGCTTCTCCCGTAGCGCCCGACACTCATCATCATACCATCGCTTTTGGGGCCTGGACCCTTTGCGTGGTGGGGAAAACTGTGTAGAGCGGAGTCTTGTAGGATGGTGGTGATCTTTGAGGTGAGTGTGTCCAGGGGTGAGAGTGGATCTAGTGATAGTAGGCGGGTCTGTAAATAGTGTATGTAGACATGTGAGAGCTCTCACGTGAAGTGTATCGTGGCATGTGGCACAGTAGGTGGGAGAGGGTCTAATGGAAGGGGAGATGAGAGTGTGAGCGTGATAAAGTGTGATCAGCTCTGAGTGGAGGTCTACCAATACCAAGTGAAGTGATGAGCGATGCCCAAGAAAGGGTACCTAAGATTTAGTCGACTGTGCTTTTGCCACCTCCATATGGAAAGCATGTCAATCTGCCTGATCTCGGCCATCTGTGCATCCTGTTGTAAATAACGAGATGGTGTCGACTGCCGAGCTCGAGTAGGTGTCCGCCGTAGCCAGTGGTGTCCTAGCCCATGTCTGCAGATATTCGACTGGCCCTTGTCTCCTCTGGTCCTGTGCTCCTCACGATCAGTGACTGCACCATATCATATGACTCACACTGGCGTGACTGTGTGCGTCCATTGAAGCCCGCCATAAGAAAGATCTCACCCAGAGTGAGTGCTATATCCATCATTGTCATCTATTGGTCGGCCACGAAAGTATTATTCGAGACGAGGTGGACGAAATCATAGACAATGCGCTCAGCCATCTAATGTTTGCGATACTATTGGCCATGGGATATCTATAGAGCATGCTCATGATTGAGAGGAGTTATTAGCCTCATCTTTTAACGAAGATGATTTTGGGCGAGAAGCTGCAACGATTGCAGCTTAGTTTGGACATACAGAGTTGGATAGTACATGAGGACTTCATAGATGAGATTGGGGAGTCGTCTTAGACTATAGTGTTGACAGTTGTCAGTGATAGTGATCACTGTATAGTTTTTTGTATGACACTAATTATATGGTTTTTGTATGCCAATTGCATTCATGTATATCTTTTACTTTTCATGTAATGAAATGTCATTGATCATTATCTCATTTATGGTGTAAAATTGCATATGGATCATGATCTATCATTTAAGTTTGTAGACTATTTATATATGTTACTTGAAAGTTAAAGCTCAATGATGTGTCACATGTCATGACTCACAATGATCGTGGCTCATCGATGTAATGGGGAGCGTGTACCATTTTATGTGTTTTTGACACTAAAATGTGTGTATGTGTTAAATAGGTATTGTGCATACCTCAAGTACAAAAAAAAAACTCTCTTGATAAATAAAAACCTTGATTCTTATTTTTCTTGTTTTAAAACCTTTATGATTTAAATGATTTAAATCTCGATTTAAATCTTACCTTTGTACTATGCATTCATTGTGTACTTGCCTTTGTCTCTTTTGTTGATGATAGAGCTCTGTATCCTTTATTGTTGTATGATATCAATTCGCCTCCTTGAAGATATAGTATTTTCTTTCTTTCTTTCGTTCTTTCTTTCTTTCTCTCTCACTTGCTCTAATATCTGCTATGGTCAAATTGACCCATGAGTCAAATCAGAAACAATTGTAAAGAGCATAGAGCTCTGTTATCAACAAAAGAGACAAAATGCAATTATAGAATGAAAGTGACGTGTGAAATACATCGTAATCAAGTTCAAGGTAAAAAATGGAAGGATGGAGAGAGTAAATATGTATGCAACTAGATACAATCATGGTATGTGCATGGGGAGTCGTAGCTCCAACCTGGGGCCGGGTATGTAGTAAGGGATATGTGTGGTAGCTGTGAAGGTATCTCATAGATTGATCCTCCAGATCTCAGGCTCATGACTTCTGATATGTTTGAAGCTTGGGAGATGTGGTCATCTGTGTGTTCTCTGCGCCTCTGCCTCTGTGAATGCCTCTGTGAGTCCTGGTTCTCTGGAGGGATTGATTGTAGTCTCCCTTTGGCTTTGGAAGGGACATGTGAGGGTGAGCTGCCACAATCTCCCACTTGCCTAGTGGGGTCCCTTTGGCTGATATCTGTGTCTCAGAATCTGGAAGAGATATTTGTAAACCAAGAATATCACTGTATCTTCCTTGAATCTTTGAATATGCTGGGGATCTGCAAGGGAAATTTTCCTTACACTCAATTTCTATGAAGCACTGTCCCATAGGCTGATGTCCCTCTGTCTCAAAACCTTGAGGAGATATGTGTGCAACCTTCAAATGTTAGATGTGCTGAATTCGTATGAAAGGGAGAGAGGTATATCAAGGATATTACTGTATCCCTGTTCAATCTCTGAAGATTCTGGGCATCGGCAAGTGAAATGTTCCTTGTGCTCAATTTCTGTGAAGCGCACTCTGCAGATTCTTTGTTCTTTAGTAATCCCCTCGGTTCTACCGTTCTCCCTCTCCAATTGATGTGAGGAAACCCTAACGTTACTAATGGAAACTCTCATGGCATGTTAGAAATGCATTGAACTCAACAGGTCTCTCAATGAACCCTATCCCTGATATCCTCAAATATGCACTTGGTAATGCTGAGTTTTGGGGGGCAGAGGCTCCTGTTGTCTAATTCATTGCTATCTGATGTATATCTGCATAGCTCCATCTAATCACCCTCTCCTGCTCACTATGAAAGAGTGGACGTGAGTGTATAGCATCTCTATGTAAGAGCAGGAGACGTGAGTGTATAGTGTCTCTATCTGAGGCTGAAATGACTGATGAATCAAATGATTACATCATGATGGATCTGATACGAATTCTGGATAAATAAGAAACGGGAAACTCCTTTAGAGGTGTAAATGGCACATGAGGCAAAATAATATGGGGGCATGTATTCAATCATCATCAAAAGACGAGGGAAAGAAATATTCATGTCTAATAGGGAACGAATCAATCCATGAGACAAGCATACAGTCATATGGGCCTGTACCTTTTTCTTTTCATGAGACATCATGAGAAGAAAAGGTATAGATGCATACTGCAAATAAATGCTTCCAACTATTCATAGCATCTCCAACCATCTGATGCAAGCTTTGCTTACTTCTTGATGTAAGCTCATTTATATATTTTTCTGCCATTTTTTTTTTTTGAATGGTTTGTTTAAAATTTGTTTTGGATGAGGCCTTTTTCAACATAGGAGAAGAAAAAGCTATCCTTTACTTTTCAGATTTGATACACCAGATGATTTTCTTCATTTGGTAGTAGTTGGTACCCTAAGTCCAGATTCCAATCATGCTGGAAAACTTGCTGGTTTATTTTTATGAATACTTCCTGATTAAACCAAAAAATGTCTTGATTCTGACCTTGGAACCACTTTGTGCACCAGAATTTTCCTTGTCAAGATGTTGAAAGGCATAACAAACCAGAAGTTGAGTTCAAGTACGTACTCCATGCTCATTTATATTTCATAAATAATGTTAAATTGGATGGGAGTGTTCTAATGTGGTCTAGGATGGAGAAACTCTTAACTATTGTTTCTTTCATATCTGAAGGGCATAAGAAGTCCTCCCTGAAAGCTGAATGCTCTATTTCTTTTTGATCTGGCAGGACAAATGCTGAGCTTCTCTTGAATCCAGTAAGTAGGAGCATCTCATGGGTTCAATCTGAGCTTCTGCTTCATGCAAATCCAACATATTCATCCAAAGATTGGTAAAGGTGATGGAAATCTTTTCAGGTCCTCATATGCAGGAATGAAGCAGAGAAATGCTTGATCGAGACATCTATAAATTCATTGCGTGTTAGCATAAAGGTATATCTTCCTTTTCCTGGATGAAGGACCATGGAGATTATAACAATTGTCCATCCTTCCGCTGCTGTTTCTATCTGTCAGAATATTATTTTGTTACTTGATGATGTATCAAAAACACCATGTTGTAATTTTTTTGATCTCATTACTCATTCTGGCCTTTTGAATACGTTAATAGACAATTCAGCTCTCTTTCTACCCACCCCTTTTTACCCCCTTCCCCCTCTCCCTTTCTCCCATTAGCACATACACCCATTCTCCAGTACATGTAAAAAGGCTTTCCCATGGTTCTAGGCCATCACATTTCATATTTCCACTTCATCGTGTGATTCTTTGTTCTCTTTCTTTTGCTTACCTAGGCATTATATCAGAGCACCATGATGTAGCCTTTGCGGTCATTTTATTTCATTTCTTTCTTGTCCCTCGTGCTCATGTGCACACGATCTGCCACATCGTAGGTGAAAAATGATCTGATTCATTGGAACAGGTGAAGCAAGCAGATGATTTGGAAAATATTTTGGCAAAGAAGTTTTTGAGGTTTTTGTCAATGCGAGCTGAATCATTCCAAGTGCTGCGTCGGAAACCTGTACAGGTGAATCAGATATATTTATAAATACAGAACTAAAAATCAACAGAAACATGCGAGTGCAATCAACATTCAGAGTGAAGCATGCACCATATCATATGTACATTTCTGCCTGTTTCACCCAAAAAAACAGTGGAAGGTGATTTGTTAAACTTCGGATGTTGGTTTTGACCAGGGTTACGATATAAGCTTTCTCATAACTAACTACCACTGTGAGGAAATGAACAAGCACAAGCTAATCGACTTTGTAGTCCAGTTTATGGAGGTAATATTCTCTCAAAGAATGCTCCCCCCCCCCCCCCCCCCCCCCCAACACACACACACACACACACACACTCCACAAAAAGGACAACGAAACCCTCCACCAAAAAGTTAAACGTGCATATGCATATATGGAGCTGCTTACATGGGAAAAACCTAATTGATCATTCTGGATTTCATTTTTGCGAACCAAGTCCATCATATGATGAAGGATTCTTCTGCAGTCATGAAGACCTTCCTGTCTTTGACTGAGTATGATTACTAAAAAGGTATCCCTTGATGTGAAAATTGAGCACAGAATATTAAAACTTTTTATCAACAAAATCACAGGTCTGTTGGTCATGCATGCATGAAATGGATTTTGAGTGAAAGATGAAGAGGCTGCAGTGTGCATGCTTAGCAGTAGAAAATGAGAGGTTTTAAAATGAAGTCTTACTGTATATTCTTTCATCTACTTACCAATTGTAGTGGTCCAAAAGACACAATAGAAGATAATCACATAAGTTCTTTAGTACTGGTTTTATTAGACCTGTTTCATTAGTGGTATGGTTTGGCATTCATCGAGTAGGCAGAATGTTTTCCTTTTTTGGATCTAATGCTTCTATATCACAATGTATCTGTACTTGTGACAGGATATTGACAAGGAGATAAGTGAGCTGAAGCTATCTGTAAATACTCGTGGAAGGCTCGTTGCAACAGAATTCCTAAGACAATTTATTTGAAATGGTAATTATGAGTTGTAACAAAACAAATGTGCACTGAGTGTTTTTAATGTGCATGTTGTCACTGTGTCGAACATATAGAAATATATATATTTTTTCCATACTATTTATTGATTCCAAACATAAGTTGGTCTTATGCTATCTAAAATTTACTTTTCCAGCGTTCAGGTACATGTTTTGCCTTGAGGTCCTATTTATTGCTCAGATTGGAACTTGAATGTCTGTTCAAAGGTGCAGAAAACAGTTTTGAATCATGGAATTGTGAATCTTAAACCTGACATTGAGGTTCTGTAAATCATATCCGGAATAAGCTGGCCCCGTTCTCATGCAGTCAGGCAGGCATATATTCAATGAGCATATTTTCTTTTGGACATGAAGATTGGTGAACACACTCTAATATTTTCTTTTTTGTTCATGGAATAAACACCTAAATATGTCAATAGTGTTCCCTTATTTTAGCACATGCAATTTTATGTACATAACTGGTTTGTGCGCCCTTGTAAAACTATTCTTTTAAGAAGAGAAGAAACTGCGAGAACACATGGATGGGCAATGTTGGATGAAAAATCAATAGGACTAATTATTTTCTAAGTATGGTAAATATGAAACCGTATGTGGAAATTTGAGTATAAGGCAAACACATTTAATGTCTTTGAATGTTCTTATACTAAATCCATAGAGTAAAAAAAGGTTAATGACAGGTTGCCAAAGCTTTGAGAGCCATTCATTTGGAAATACATTTCCAAATCGAAGTTATTACAATGGTTTCCCAGTAAGATCACATGGGACTCATTCCTAGAGTTGGCAGTTAAGATGCATTAGAGTGTAATAGTGCCTGTAGACTGTTGATTTTATAGGTGTTCTGAGAGCTTTATGCTCTTCATCGCATTTTTGTTCAATCAGAAATTTTAGGGGCCCATGCCGTACCTGCCACAATATCCATCTCAACAGAGACCTCAACACATGTTAGGTCAACAACCTCCACCCCCTGCTAATGTTATTTCTATCAAATATGATGCGGAAGAGGATAACTTGAATAGAGCAATAGATGCTTGCATCCCTAATTATTTTAGAAAGTGATCCAAATGCTTAAAGTTTTGACTTGACCCACATAGATAGCTCACCAGTGTACATGGAGTCACCCGACCATAATGAGATCTATCCATATGAAACAATGTTAGAACCTAATTGGGAGCTAGAATATGTGAATGTGATGTATACAAATTTGAATCCTAGGCCCTAAGCCAAGCAGATGAGACCCTAAGCACCTAGAGGACCATGCTGTAGATGTCAAGGCAATCACTTCGTACATGATTGTCCACTTTCTCCACAGGGACAACCTCAACCTCTGGTCATTCAAGGATTTAGTCCCGATTGTGGAAAGGAACACGTCTTGAGAGATTATCCTAAGAATCCAACCAATAGACAAAGATTACACCAATCAATGTTATTGTCTTGGTCATAGAATCCAATGGAGGTGTGATAACTATAGCCCATGTACAAGTAGTGACTAGAGCACATGCTCTACAACATACTCTAGGTATAGATCAGGAGAAGAAATCAGAGTCCAACAAGTCAAAAAGTGTGGCTAGAAAAAGAACTAGAGCTTGGAAGGATAGCGGAGAAAGAACGAAGAGATAATGGGCGAGAAAGATGAGTGACCTAGAAGAAAGCCTAAAAGAAACAAAAACAAAACTAATCAAAATCCCATCCCAAACGCACTCTTAAACACCACCACCCACCCTACCATCTCATCAAAACCCATTGACCATCCCACCACCTCCCAGAGTAGGGTCAATATTAGTGGATCCTACTCTTGAGAACTTGGACATGATGTTCAAGGCTTATCAAGCTCGAATTCAAGAAGGTGGCAGAATTAGACAAGTGTTATCTGAGAATGGATTTGGAGATTGAAAGGACCAAGCTTTGAATGAAAATGGTGGAACTAACTTAGGTTATGTTTGGTGCAAGTCGTCTTTTCAATCAGACGAACTCAGTAAAACCATAGTTACATTTTGAAGGACTATTGGAGAGGCTAGAGAAATTGGTAGCTAAACCAAAGACATTACCTCCGCCAAAGGCTCAAAGGAGTGGAAGTGAAAGGATAAGCTTACCTCCTAAGGAAGCTTATGTTCCTAATTCTACAGATGATGGAGTTTCTTCTTTTTGTAAATCACTACCCCCACCAATTCTTGAGAGAGATACAAGAGGAGAAATGGGCCAAAGAGAGCAAGAATCCTCCTCCTGTTGAAGGAGTGGATGATCTTCATGATCAATTCTTTGAGGATATTCCATCTATCTATGGGGAGCAAGAAGATGTACGGTCAAGTGAATGATTAGACTTTGAATCCATTTCCTTGAAGGAATTGCCTCACTTTATAGGTCCTTGGGAATCTAAATCTATTCATATGAAAGCCCCCACTATCATGGTAATAAACGATGAATTAGTTCTACCTAGGAACACGAATGCAGTAAAGAATACTAAAGTACAGTGTCACCTCATGTTAGAGGAGCTACTTGTAATTAAACTTGAATTGTGGAAGCACATAGCTAACCAAGTGCCAGAAGTAGCTACGTCCCAATCTCATGTAGTATCACATACGACAGTGCCAAAGGTACCCTTGGATAAGATAGAAGACATGAGTGAAGAAGAAGAAGGGATTATCTATCTTCCTATCACATACCAGGATTATCTATTTTAGATCCGGGAGTAGGAATTGCGATTGCTACCACTTCCCCTATGGAAATGTTGGGGCAAGCAAGCTCTCAGACCAACTAGGATGAAGTTGCAAATGGTAGATGGACATATTGAGAAACCTCTAGGATTGCTAGAAGGGATAACTCTCACCACTTGCGGTGTGGAGTTTCAACATACATTTTCCATATGTGATTTCGGGAAGAATCATGTCTATGAGATGATTATAAAACTCCACATACATTTTCCATATGTGATTTCGGGAAGAATCATGTCTATGAGATGATTATAGGTAGATTCTTTGTGAGACAATTGCAGATGATGCAAGATTGGCGAACCAATTCCTTGTACTTAAAACACTTACGTGTGACCACTAAATTCAATCTCAAAGATTATTCTCAGAGAGATGTACCACCCCTGCAATGGAACCCCGTCCATAAAACTTTAGATGAGACGAAGTCAGTGCATTCCTTAGGATCGGAATCTTCATGGATGCATGAAGACACACACTTATGGATGTGTAAAGTTGTGGAGGAAGAAAGGAGACTAAATGTGAGAAATGTAGGTGCTAACAAAAACCCTAGATCTATTCAAGACCTAGTCTATGCACCTATGGTATTCCCAAAGGAGGAACTTGAACCCCATCTTTGGGCAGAAATCTTAGCCACGATGGACATAGTGCTCAATGACGAGCAGTGGGCACCCCACCGTGATGAAGATGGATATGACATTTCGGTTTTCATAATAGAACTACTTATGTTTGATCCGATTACAAAAAGGGTGTGAGCTTAGCACGTCTGCACTCAGGGAAGTTAGTGACAAGGATGAGGAGTCTATAATATGGAACCTTTCTATACCTCAAAAGAAGAGTATCGTTATTTGATAGACGCTAGGACTCAAGAACTAGAACAAAGCAAGCAAGAGAAGAAGTTGATGATGACAAAAGATAAGAGTGAGAGAAGGAAAAGGAAAAAATTACCCACACAAGAAGAAGAATCTTTGTTCGAAGTGCCAGAGAATTTTAAGAAGTATGAGATAGAAGACAGAAAGATCATGGTACAAATGCCTAAACAAGAAGCACTCGTAGAAGAAGCTTATGATAATAAAGAAAAGACCAAGGAATTATAGTGACCATAGAAGATGGTGAAGAGAAATGTATGTACACAGGACATGACCTAAGTGAAGAAGAAGAATGCGAGTTGATAGATTTGTTGATGAAATATAGAGATATATTTTCTTGGAGCTATAACGACCTGAAAGGAGTGGATCTTGGTATCTATTCTTGTAGGATCCAAATGACCTCATAAGCCAAGCCTTCCAAGCAGAAGCCTTATACATATAATGATAATTATGAATCCAAGATTAAAGAGGAAATTGATCGCTATATAAAAGCAAGATTCATCTATGAAATTGAGCATACCGAATTGGTATCCTTGATTGTGGTAGTGCCAAAAGAGAACGGAAAACTACGCATATGCATTAACCTGAAAATAGTTAATGCAACCACTATATGAGTTATTAGCTTCCTATCACTAAACACCTATTAGAATGTGTAGCATGCAAGTGTATAGTTTTATCAATGGATTCTTAGGTTAGAATCAAGTAGCCATCGCCCCTAAAGGTCAACATAAGATGACTTTTGCCACAAAATGGGGTGTCTTTGCATTTTGTGTGATGCCATTTGGGTTGACCCATGCACTTGCTACATTTCAAAGATTGATGTGTCATCCATTTAAGGAATTTATGCGAAAAAAGCTAGAAGTCTATGTGGATTACCTGTGTGCTCACTCCAACATTAAACAAACACATATCCTGGAGATTAGGATAATCTTTGACAAATGTAGAGAATATCAAGTGTTCCTAAACTTATAGAAGTGTATTCTCATGGTCAGGAAAGGCAAAATTCTAGGCCACAGTGTTAAAGAATGGGATCTCAACAGATGGAGATAAGGTAAGAGCCATTGCAGAGCTATCTAGACCAAAGACAGTCAAGGAAGTCCAAGCGTTTATGGGTCAATGTGGATATTACTGATGCTTTATCCACATGTATGCGATAATCGCAACACCTTTGTATAACCTTCTGAATAACTTTAAGTGGAATGAAGAGTGTAAACCCTCTTTTAATGAGTTCAAAATACGATTGTGTTCAGCACCAATTTTGACAATACCCGATTGGAGTAAGCCATTCCAAGTTCATGTGGATGCTTCCAATTATCCATTTGGGTGTGTGCTAGCACAACCCATGGGTGAAGGAAACATAGATCTCCCCATTCCTTATGCAAGTAGGTAATTGAATGCAGCTGAAACAAACTACAAAACTATGGAAAGAGAAGGATTAGGCATGGTATATGTAGTCAATGAAGTTTAGATGTTATTTTCTTGCAAATAAGTTTAAATTCTTTACTGATCATCAGGATCTACTCTACCTTGTGAACAAACCTTGCAACACATGCAAATTAGTAAGATGGTTTTTCTTACTAATGGAATATGATTTTGAGGTAGTTGTAAGGAAAGGCAAGACTCACCTTAGGGCAAATCACCTTTTTAGGCTTACTTCAGGAGAATCACCACAAGGAGTATCTGATGAAATTCTTGATGCTTGTTCAACTTGGAAGTAGTGCTTGAATGGGATAAAACACTTGTGCCAATTCTCACTTTTGGACCCAAAAACCCCAGGGTAAGAACAAAGGATGAGGATATTGTTAAAGCTCAAAAGTACCATGCACTAGAAGGAAGCATATACAAGCAAAATGATCAGGAATCCTTGCTTGTTGTGTCGAGGAAGAAGAGCACACTAAATGGTTGCAATTAGAACATGTAGGTGCACTAGAGCAACATCATTCAAAACATTGAACCCTACAGAATATGAAAAGATTAGGAGTATATTGGCCAACCATGGAAGCAAAGATCTATAGGATGTGTGAGGATTGCCCCATTTGTATCAATAGAGCCATTTTTTAGCATGCAACATTGTATCAAGTGTCATTTATATTAGATTGGAGAAGTCCATTAATTGACTTTTTGAGGAAGAAAACGTTCCCCCAAGAAATGAATTTAGCATGAGTGATCAAAGCAATTCTATCTTCAGGTCTATGGTGGCCTAGCCTTCACATGGATGCACATACTTATGTGAAGAGGCGTCACATATGCCAAAGAACTCAATATCATATTCAAAAGGATGAGATGTCATTGAGACCCATGATGGGAGGACATGCATTAACAACAAAGAACACGATTTTCTAGAGGCCAATCAAGACTTGTATCCATATGTATAATTAATGTGTACATAATTTCTATACAGTACATACGCTCTCATTCCTAGCTAGCAACTACAAATGCAAAATACTAATAAGATCACTTAAAGAATTCCTAGAGAATCAGCATGAATGCCAAGCCAAACATATTCAAAATCTATGTTGAATTACTAGAAACTTTGAACCTTCTCACATAATTAAAGGATGTACTCACTTTGGACTACATGGACATATAAGAACTTAATCCTTGATTCTACCAACGTTGCATTCTTCTTAATCCTAATGCCATCCTATCATTACAACAAAGATATTGAATGAACCCTAACTATGTAAAGTTGATGAAACATGAATTAGATTTCCTCTTCAAATTAGGATTAGTTGTTCCCATAGAAAATTGTTTTGGTTGCCTCCTATCATCATAGTTCTCAAGAAAAACAAGCAACTTCAGATATGTATAGATTGAAAGAATCTCAACCTAGCAACGATTCCTAATACCTTCCCATTACCATTTTTAGATAGCATGCTAGATGAGGTAGCTAGTAGACAAATGTATTCATTTATGGATGGAATTAGCCAATATATCTAGTTTTGCAACAGAATATGATATATGCAAGACAACATTCATCACTAACTGGTGAGCATATTCTTGCAAAGTGATATGGTTTGGACTCTAAAATGTGTCCATTACCTTTCAATGGTGGATGCAAGAGAATTTCAAACCATCTACAATTATTCTTTGAACAATGGAAGAAAGTACATCTCTACCTACATGCAACAAAAATGAGTATTTTGTCTCAATTGAAGCAAACTATTAGGCCATGTAATTTTGAAGCAAGGAATTATTGTTGACCTTGATAAGGTCAAACTATTTCGAGAAGCCATTGCACCGAAACCCTTAACATCTCAACACTTTCTTGGGGATATCTAATGGCATTGTAGAAATTTGTGAGACCTTTTACATATTGTTGTACCTATCAATTGATTAGTTGTATCTCCTAGCCAATATTAGTGGTCTGAAGAATATGCATGGGCTTTTAGGAGATTCAAATTACTTTCACCTACACAAGTATTTCAAGCTCAAAATTGACAATAACCTTTCCACATTTTTGTGGATGCCTTTAAGTTAGCTATTGGTAGAACATTCAAACTACATAGATTGGATGGTATAGACCTATGTATTACATGAGTAGGTAATTATCACTAGCATGGTGCAATTATTTGATGATGGATTAGGAATGGTTAGGCCTAATTTACTTCATAAAAAATTTTAATCACTAATTTTTAGGATGCAAATTCATTTTCCATGTGGATCATTCCATATTGCATTATTTAGTAAAGCAAAAATCATTAGTTGGCAAATTAACCAGATGTGTGTTACTACTCCAAGAATTTGATTTTGAAGTCAATCATAGACTATGGATATCACATGCAATAATGAATTATCTCTCTTGATTAGAATGTAGATAATCTCCATAGCATAGAAGAAACCTTCCCCAATGCAGATTTATTTGCAATAGGACTAGAAAACTCTTTTAAGACCCTAGATACCCCAAAGTAGTCCAAAATAACTCTAGATCTTGCATTACTAATCCTATAGATGCTTACACATGGTATGAAACACTAATCTCTTTGGATAATGGAATTATTCCCATAAAAGGAAGAAGTTGAGAATACATAGTCAAATTTTAAAATCATAATTGGATAACTATAATAAAAAGATATTACAAGTGTTGGAGTTTGAGGTCTGTGGAAGCACACAAACAACACAAGGAAGAAGAAGAAGCTTGGAGCACAACACACAATATTGAATGTATTACCAAGAGAATGTACAAAGATAAGTGACCCATTAGGGTTATAGGCATAGATACAAGTCGGGAGAAAAAAAATCCTAAAGAGGGAAAAAGTGCCCCAGTAGTCCTAGTGTGTTCACGCACATCACTTCCTAAATGTATCAACAAATCCCCCTTAGGAGTGATGCAGAGAACAAGGAGCTGGCACTCATGTATAAGGAAGTACCAAACTATGTGGAATCAATCCACAAAAGGAAGTAAGCTCAAAGCTTTGTGGAAAGCTTCAAACTTCTCCCTAGGCAGAGCCTTTATGAAAAGTTCTGTAGTGTTCTCCTTCATGGGCACATATGCCAAACTGATCTCTCCAGCAGAGAACCTCTCCATGATATAAGGATAGTGCACCTCAATTTGCTTAGTGCGAGCATGGAACATAGGGTTCCTCACAACTATCAATGCACTCTCACTTTCAGTGAAGATGGTGGTGGCAGAAGATTGACCAAGACCCAAATCAGCCATAAGGCATCTGAGCCACACACACTCAACAGTCGTTATGAAAGTTGCCCTATACTCAGCCTCACAACTAGAAATGATCACAATAGGCTACTTCTTTCTCAACCAAGATATGCATGAGCTACCAAACATGAAGCAAAAACCACTGGTGGACACACAAGTTTCATAGCAGCCAGTCTAACCAAACTCAGAAAAAGCATGTAAATCTGGCGGTAGTGATCTCCCCTTGGGATACAACAATCCAAGTAGTCGGGGACAACTCAAGTAGCAAAAGATGCGCTTAACCGTCTGCCATTGCTTGACACTTGAGCAATGCATAAACCTGCTCATCTATGAGACAACAAACTGAATATCTGGTCGAGTAATCCATAAGTAAATCAAGCATCTAATAGCCTGCTGATAGTGAACATCAAATGCATCTCCAGCATCATGAAGACTCAACCGTAAGCCTGTCTCCATAGGAGTGGCAATAGGTTTGTAGTCATCAAGGCCAAAATGCTACAATAATGTGTCAAAATATTTTGTTTGACAGAAAGCTAGTCTGCCATCCACTTGCACAAATTGAATGCTTCAAATAATGATGCAAATGCTCCAAATCTGATGGATGCTTAATGTATAAGGTGCTCTCATTTTGGACTGTTCTCAAAACCATGTGCAATCAAGTAGGCATGTATCTTTTTATACCAAGCATGTGGTGCTTGTTTTAAACCATATAATGCCTTTTTCAACATGTGCACTTTGTTTTCATGCCTTCTCTGCACAAAACCACGGGGGTGGAAAACATACACTTCTTTATGCAAGTCACCATTTAGAAATGCAGTTTTAATGTCCAACTTATGTACGTTCCAACCATGATGAGCTTCAAGTGCAAAGATGCTACGAACAGTAGTCATTCGGCATGTAGGTGCAAAGGTCTTATCAAAATCAATGCTTCTTTCTTGAGCATAACCTTTTACAAAAAGCCTAGCCTTATGCCTATCAATTGTTCCATCAGGTTTATGCTACACTATGTATATCCACCTAGTGCCGATGGCCTTCTTGCCAGTAGGCAAGTCACATAAAGACAAGATACCATTTTTCATAATAGCATCAAATTTTGATTGCATAGCAGCCATCCAATTTTCAAAATTTTGTGCTTCATCAAAGCAAGCAGGCTCATTCTCATCATATAGAGGCAGTCATAGCATAGCAATCTCATGCAAAAGAAGCACTATGAGAGCCTGAGCGAGTGCAATATGATACAGATGCATCTAATTTGCTATCTCGCAAAGTTTGCACTAGCCATTTAGGCATAGTTTTTGCCTCCTCTATATCAGTTCTCTCATCAATAAGTGCACCATGTAAATCTACATCAGAAATAGAATGATCTACATCATCATGTGAAACTTTCTTAGAAATTGCTTCATTTGGACCATCACTAGACTGTCCACCTGTAAAAAGAGGCAGCAAAGTGTTATACACATCTTTGGAACTAATCGATGTCTCCTTAGTACATGAAAGCAATGGGTGAATAACATTTTCCACAAAAACAACATCAAGGCTAACCAAAATGCATTTATTATGCAGATGATATAGATGATAGCCTTTGCTTTCAAAACTATACCCAACAATAATACATTTCACGACTTTATCATCCAATTTCCTGCATTGTTGTTCAGGCACTAATGCATATCCCACACAATCAAAGACACGCAAGTGAGCAACAGATGGCTTGCAACCATGCCAAGCCTCATATGGAGTGATAGACTGCAATGCTCTAGTGGGACGCCTGTTAAATACATATGATGCACACATAACAACCTCAAGCCAAAAAATGTGTGGTAAAGCCTTAATTTTGACTATACACCCCGCCATCTCCATGAGTGACTTGTTCTTCCTTTCAAAAACTCCTTTTTGTTGAGGTTTATATGGCATTATACATTGATGATTTATCCCACGTTCAGCCAGAAATTGCATTAAAATCAGAAGACATATATTCCCCCCCTCGATCAGAATGGAAGGTGTCCATTTTACATGCTGACAGATTTTCAACCAAAACCAAAAACTGTTTGAAGCACATAAACACTTTGGACTTTGATTTCAATGGATATACCCATGCATGCCTAGAAAAATCATCAATGAAAGTCATGAAGTAAAGATAGTTCCCAAAAGAAGATGTTTGCATAGGACCACAAACATCACTGTGAACAAGCTGCAATTTTTTAGTAGCTCATATTGAACCATCGTTTGGGAAGGAGGAACACTACATTTTGCTAAAAATATAGCTTTCACAGGCATGTTTACCAAGTGCCAAAAGTTTGGGTAGAGAGGAAACCATTTCATATTTCTCCAAGCGTACCAAACTAGCAAAATTCAGATGGCCAAAGCGTGCATTCCAAAGCTTTGCATCTAACATAGCCTAATAATCATGTATTACACCTGCTGAATCATTCACATTTTTTCATAGCCTATGAGTTTATACAGCCCACAACATAAAATGCCAGAAGCAATAATGACATTGCCATTTGATAGATCATGAATTGTACATCTATCATCTGGAAATTTCACAACCAAGTCGATATTGGCTAATACTCAAACTGATGACAGATTTTTCTTGATCCTTGGCACAAGTAAAGCATCTAACAATGTAAAATAACTACCATAAGGAGATTGTGAGTGGAGGGCTGTCAATGATGCCCTAGATGAAGCAACAACCTACTGAGATACCGATTGTTGGATTTTGAGGTCTACAGAAACACATGAACAACACAAAGAAAAAGAAGAAGCTTGGAGCACAACACACGGTATTGAATGTATTATCAAGTGAACGTAAAAAGATAAGTGACCCATTAGGGTTATAGGCGTTTATACAAGTCGGGGAAAAAACCCTTCAAAGAGGGAAAAAAGTAACTTGGCAGTCCTAGTGTGTTCACGCACATCACTACTGAAATATATCAACACATTTGAGCTGCAACCTTTGGCATTGGTTTCAAATGAGGCAACTAGTGTCTGATGGTAGCAATCATATAAGGGATAGTCAATGGTCCCTACGGTGGTGCAAGATATGGGTAGTTCACCCTATCCTCACAACATGCATTGTTCTAGACTTTAATGACAAACGTTTTCCATGATCTCCACCTTTGGACTGGTCCATAGCATGGGTTGTATAAGATGTGGAGTGGAGCATTGGACCATGTGTGTAACATCTTCATATATGTCTCTAATAGGTGTCTCTGTCAGTTGGGCTGGAAGATGGTACCTCTTTTTGCTATACCAAGTAAGTCCTCGAGCTAGAATTGAGTGGGGAATGTTGGTGCTTTGCGAATTATCCTTGTGACTTTTGTGTTATAGTCTGTGAGGATTACAAAATACTGTCAATATTGAAACTCAGAGGTAGTGATCAACCCTCTGTGCACTAGATTTTGAAAATACTCAAGACTTTAATACTTCTTCTTCCATATTCACCATCGCTAAGATTTGTATGGCTATGAGGTCTTCTTGGGTTCTTCCTATGTCTTCTACTTGTTTTAGCCAAGGTGTCCTAGGTGCTTTAGATGTATCCTATCCTTCTTGCATAACTCAACCTCTTGGCATTAGTTGAGACAAAGATTTGTTCTACTAAAATCTGGATGATCTCTTTGGCTTCAGGTACCTCTGGTGGTGATGGAGGTCTTTCATACTATAGAAGCTTTGTTTGTAATTCGAGTATCTGCGTTTGGAGAGTGGCCAGTTCAACTGATTTTGAAGTATTGTGGTGGTAATGCTTTCAAGAGGAAGAGCTTGAAACTTGGATAGGGTGATTGGGGTGCCCGATGTGTTTTTCTATGGTTGCTTTGAAGTTCTCTTGATTTTGTTGTTGTAGTATTTAGTTTACCTCCTTAGCAGCAGCTAGGTGTCATCTTAATAACACCATATTAAGTGTAAGCTTAGTGCTGCACTCCATTTGAGTTTGTAAATGTCCTTTGATGACTTGGACAATTTCGTGATCCATGTTTTGTATCTAATTGGTTGTGTGAGATTTTTAAGGTAGCAAGTTGATCTTTTCATAAAGCATTCTTGACCACCAAGTTGAAAAATCGTGTATGCATATGGGTGGATTCAACTTGAAGGTCCACATTCCTTTGTGTCGGCAGATTATGCATGTGGCATAGATGAGTGGCACCACTTATCATCATTGCTAATGTTGAGTCGATTGTTGAAATATGTACAATGGATGCAATTGACAGTGTGTAAGATGCAAGCGGGGTGGGAAGGGGAATGGGAGATGTGTATGTAGTGAATAATGATGTCGTGAGTGGAGGCGAGGTTGGTGGAGGGGGGATAGGGGATGGCAAAATTTTTGGGGGTGGGGGAGGTGAAGTGAGTGGTGGTGATATGTCCATTGGATCAGACGTACTTATGTGTGTGGTGTACACCACAAAGATAGGAATTGTGGGTGTAGTGCTTGGTGGTTTGAAGGTGGTGGATGATAAAAATTGAGCTAATATAAAGGTGGATTGAGCACCATGTATTAAATAGGATGGGCCTTGTTGCACATATGAAGCTTCAAGGGAGTCCCAAAAAGAGAGGCATGTTGATTGTGGTTGGAACCACAAGGAAAGGGAGGAGTATGGCATATGGTTGGATGTTACATTGTTGGAGTGGCACTTTGACTCCAAAATATATGTGGTGTCTCCTATTGGTCCAACCAGATCATTGAACCAATGCAAGTGTGCATGCACTCACTGTGTCTATCCCGAGTGTGGATCTTGAATCGGGATAGCATTCTAAAAGTTGTTGAACATTGTAGGTCTCTCTATGGGATGATCCTCGATGGGTAGGTTGTTGATGTCCATAGGTTGAGAACTAGTCCGAGCTTCAACCATTGCATATTGCTAGGTGTGGAACTCATAGATCTGCTATCATAAGAAGAACGCATTAGTATTGTCTGAGAAACTTGGTTAGACCTTGTTCTCTTTACAATACCAACATGTCTCCCTATATCCTTGTGTATGTGATGGTGTGATGGTAGTGACTATGTAAGTGATGAGTGTGTGTTAATGTGAGAATGTGGGTTAGTGCAAATTTTAGATGCATAATTTGGTAAATGCATGAGCTTACTATGCTCCTAGTGGAATACATTTATATTACAAGGCTGGTTCAGGTGGTATGTTACAAGGTTTGAATTTCCAAACTTTCCTTATGGGATTACAAGATGTGCATTTGGGTTTGTACATTGTTCTTGATGATGACTTAACTTGGCCATGGGGATTTTTAGGTACCCATTTCCAATTTTTTCTAGGAATTTCATTACATGGAGACTCAATTACAACAGCTTTCTGTGTATATTTCTTGGGGGTTGGGATAGACTTCAAATGATTGGAACCTAAGAGCTTATGTGAAGAGATTTGGGCACTCAAGCAAGTCTTAGGCACCAAAATTTGGAGTACTCTAAGAGATAGATGTCTTCATTGTTTTGCTTCTTGTCTCCTTGAATTCTTTGTCTGATTCTTGAATGGTGAATTGGATGGTGATGGGTCGATTGATTGCTCACACTTTTGCACCCAAATTTGCTTCATTCCAAGAACTTCTTTTCCCCATGGCTCTTTCCGTCTTCTTGTTCATGAACTGCTACTTTTTCTTTACATGCCTCTTTGTTTGAGCTGATAATACAATGCTTGACTTTGGAATAGAAGGGAGTTCCACCTGCTCTGGAGCCTATTCTTCAAAGTTCAAATTTTTCTACACCATAGAGATTGGGACACATGCAACATCTTTTTCTTCAAGATTATACTTAGAAGAATTAAGAGCCTATGTGGGACCTAGTTAGTGACCATGTTATCTTCTAATTCTATTGTGAGATGTTGTTTGCATACCCAAACCTGAAGAAGTCAACTTGTAGATGGTGAAGTGTGAAGTATGTGGGTGCAAGGAATGCAAAATGCACTACTCCTAGAGAACATTTAAGCACATGGCACATTAAAGCACGTTATAGTAATATACCCTTATCACCGAGAATTCCCCATATCATCATTGCAAAATATCCTTAGGAATTAAACACAAAATAAGAGGGAGAATGGTTGAGAATCACAATAGAAAATATAACATGCAACAAAACAGATCACAAGATAACAACCAACTATGACTGCAATATGGCACAACAAGAGAAGAGTATATCACCAGTCAATAGCTAAATGTAACATTCCATGCAAACCATCAACTTATCATACCACTTTCATACAAACATAGAATAATGGAACAATAGAACTTAATCTCCAAGTATTCTCACATAAGCAACGTAAGAAAGCAACATAAGCAAGGTAGGTCTCTCCAGTGTCTACTAGCTCTAAGCCTACACTCCCTCTCCCTTGATCTCTATCAGCTACAATCTCGTATAGGGTGTAGTGTTCCTCTCTTGCGGCTTCTCCTTTTTATAAGGGAGAGGTGAGGAACAGGTTACAATAGGATAATATTGTTACATAAGTGGACAGTTAATGCACTAGGCAATTTCAATTATTAGCATGGCCGTAGTACCAGACTTTGTCTTGTAGTGATGAGTGGATGGGGTCCACTTGGCCGCCTTGTCAGGTCTGCTTGTTGTCTTGTAGCATTTGTTCCTTGATGAATTTGGGCATGTCGGCACCCTTCTCTAGAACTTGGGCACCTCGGTGCCCAATTCCATCATTTGGATGTCTTGGTGCCCAACTTCAACATCTAGACATCTTGGTGCCCAACTCTAGGTTTTGGACGTCTTGGTGCCAAACTCTGGTACTTGGGCTCCCTGGTGCCCAGTTGGAGTATCCTTTGCCTTTTTCTCTTTTCTTTAAAAAATTTATTCTACAGGTTGCCTGCCACTAGTGTCTCTCCATCTCGGAGAAAAAGGGAAAATAAAATACTCAGTTACCGCAAGAGACAAAATGGAGTGATTACATCAAAACAAGGAAATGGAGATGTGCCAATGAAGTGTCAATTTTAATTCTGCAAAAGAGTTTCGAACAATACAAAATGAAATACTATAACACTAGTACAGAATGAAATATTAGGACATTGTGCAACAATAAAATCTATGCTACTAGCCAAAATGACAAGTCTGCTAGTCACATGCAAGATCTTTCCTAGACCTCCTATTCTCAGCTGGATCTTCCTCTTGATCTTCATCTTCTACTTGAGTTTATGGGACTTCCTCTGTGTCAGAAGAAGAAAGTAGTGTCTTTAAGACATTAAAGTTTGACTTTAAGGCATCTCTCTACTTTCTTAAGCTTGAATTCTCTGCATGTAGCTTCTTGTTTTCTTTCTTAAGATCCTTGTTCTCAGCCTTCAATTTCCTGTTCTTTTCTTTTGCATCTTCCAAAAATGCTTCTAGATTCTTTGATTTTTCCTCATCCCTGTTCGCGTCTTTGAAGTGCTCAGATGATTCTTTTATTTGCATGTACATTTCTTTGGTGACTAGGAAAACCCTGAGACATTCCTCATTCAGCATACAAATATGATTGCATAGTCGATGTTCCAAATTGATACAATTTTGCCTGTCTTCCAAAATTTTATCAGCAATTTTTGCAAACCTATTCTTGGCACCATCCATTTGTGCCATATTTTGTAAGTGGTCAAGAACTAGTGGCCAGACATTCAGCTTGTACCTTTCATTTGCGGAGAGCTTTTGTGATTTTGGAATACTTGAGGTGCCTTGTCCCAAGAGGTGCTCTAGTTTGATGCCTCTATATACCTCTGCAATGGTAGGCTGGAAAGAGTCAAGTATGGGGTCCGGAGGCATTTCTATAGTTGGGTTGTGTCTACTAGGAGAGAATCTCAATGGAGGGGGTAGGAGTATGATATTAAATGGTGCTTGTTGAATGGTGTTCTCACTGTGAGGGGGAGGGGCAGGTGTCTTACTTGGAGGGATAAATGTCAGGGGTGGTTGTGGTGGCGATGGGGGGGTATGGTGGTGCTTGTGGCGAGGGGAAGTGAGGTGGTGCAAGTGGGTTTTGAGGAGATGTTGGAGGTGTAGGTAAGGGTTGAAATTATAAGTGGATGAGATCGATAGGTGGATCGATGGTTATGTGAGTGGATGGGGTGGGAGCTGAAGTGGAATGGGATTTGATAGTAGGTGTGTCTGATGTATGTTGTGATGTGCGTGAAGGTGGGGGAGATGAAACACTAGAGACGCCTTCTTAGAGGTTGTAGGCGTGAGACAAATGGATGGAAATGGAGTATTTGATGATGTGCCTACCTTCTTCATAGTGCGAGCATACCCTTGCTGATTGATGGGAGAGAATCCAATGCCTCTCTTGAATTCATTTGGATCTTTGCACTTCGTTTCTTTCGAGGGTGAGCTGTATAAGGTTGTTTGGATGATGCAACATGTGACACATCCTTAGAATGTAGTGTTGAGAAGTACCTATAGATGTATAGCATAATATGACCTCCTACAACTTTGAAGGTAAGAGCTTTCTTTGCTACCTGCTGCCCATACCACTTCTTTCTTTCAGCTAATGTCTGAAGCAGTGTTTTATGATGGGGATATGGCTTTGCATGCACAACGCAGAGAAGTGGCTCACACATTTTTATATCTGTGAAGTGTAAATTGTCCTTAAGTAGAAAGAAATCCTTGAATAAGAGCAGCCTTTGCGTCATGATCTAATTATAATTTGCAACTGAAAAGTTAGGTGCACATGTCTGTAAGATATCTGTGACTGGTAATTCAACATAATTTCCTCCTTTCCATTTTTGAAATGTTTTGGCTGCCTAACATAATGGCCAACTTCTCCTTAGTTAGAGCTCCCTTGGGATGGAGATGATGATTTCCGTTGTAGTTGCCACATTGGCTACATTTGTTGTTGTTGTAGCCAGTGTCCCAATTGCCCTTGTAGATGTATCCTCATCTCGTTGAGTTTCCTCTTTGAGTGATTCGGACTCTTAAGAATTCTCCTAAGAAACAACATATAATGAGTCACTTGAGTCTCCATTAGAAGAGGATCCACTTTTTGTATCTATCTTAAATTCAGAAGTTGTTTCCTCTATTTCCACAGAAGAAGATGCCATATTTGTATACTTCCTTGTGTGATTGGAGTGGTAACTATTCAGCAAGTATAGCCTTAAATTAAGGGTTAGCCATGCAACCTTGGTAGTGAAGCGGATGCAACCTTAAGAAAATCTTGAGTAGCCTTGGGGAGCAGTCGTGGGGCAGCTGTGGTAAGAGAGGGGCACTAAATATGGTTGAGAATTGACTCTCAGTACATTGAGGATTGTTGGTCGAAAGGAGTTTGTGAGAGCCACTGAATATGTTGAGAAGTAGAGCTACCAGGTACGATTGACAGATGATCAAAACAAGAGCAGAACATCGAGGATATTTGGAACAAGAGAAGAACAAGAGCAAGTATGGTCGTCAGAATCAAAATAGAAGCAGAACATGGAGAATTGCTCGCCAGACGGGGTTGGTGAGAGCCATTGAGAGCCACCGAATATGGATCCTCTGAGAGCCGTTGAATATGGATCAATATCAACACACAGAGTATGGATGAGGGTTTACACCATCGCATGGATGAGGATTAGCACATCGAGTATGGATGAGAATCAGCACCATCGGATAGTCGAGAGCTGATAGAACCATAGGTGTACTAGGGGTGATGCAAGGCTTGGCTCGCTCATGTAGCTGATAAGATATGATGGAGATGAGGAGACGCTGTTTATAAGGATGGAGATGAGGAGAAATTGGCTTGACAAGAGTTCTATAATCGGACTGAAGGTTGATAAGAGTGCTATAATTGGCATGTAAAGTGGCATTATCTTTTGTGCTTTAGATGCCTAATTTTAGAAGTTGATGCTAATTATGGAAATCAGTTATTGAATACAAAGAAAGTGGTCACCCAACCAAAGAGTCTTCTAAGTGGAGTAGAAGGCAATGGCCATCAGGTGTGTTTGCCAACTTGAGTTAGGTAGATTGTAGAAGGAATGGAGTTAGAGGTTGTTGAGGTGAGGACTGGAGGATGAGGGAAGGAGTTGAAGTAAATCAAAGGGCATTGTTCCAGAAAGGAGTAGTGGATGATAGGTGGTCGCCCCATGTGGGAGGTTAGGTAGTGGAGAAGGTGATCGCCCCCTGGGAGAATAGGAGGTGGAGAAGTTGGATAATAGGTGGTCGCCTTAGGTGGTGTAGGAAGGTGAGAGGTGGTGGTCAAGGATGGAAATTGGGTGTGTGGTTGCCCATGATGAGGGGGAAGCTGAAGTGGTCCCCCTAATGAAGATGAGGGGAAGGTCGAGTGGTCGCCCTAATGAGGATGACGGGAGGTGGAGTGGTCATCCCAATGATGGGAAAGTCGCCCTAATGAGGATGAGGGGGGGGATTGGTCACCCGGGTGGTTTGGAGGATGAGGAGGAGGTGGAGTGGTCGCCCAGGGAGGGAAAGGGTGGAGAGGTTGAGGGGTTGGAGTGGTCGCCCGGAGAGAAGGGGAAGTGTGGGTGGGGTGGTCAAAGTTGGAGATTGGGTGGTGGTCAAGGCTGGAAATTGGGTGTGTGGTTGCCCAACGATGAAGGGGAAGGGGAAGTGGTTGGGGAAAGGTGGAGTAGTCACTCTAATGAGGATGAGGGGAGGTAGAATGGTCCCCCCAATGAGGATGAGGGGAGGCAGAGTGGTCGCCCCAATGATGGGAAAGTCGCCCTAATGAGGATGAGGGGGGTGGAGTGGTCGTCTAGAAAGGAGGGGAAGTGTGGGTGGGGTGGTCGCCAAAAGAAGAGAAGGTGGAGTGGTCATCCCAATGATGGGAAAGTTTCCCTAATGAGGATGACGGGGTGGAGTGGTTGCCTAGGGAGGGGAAGGGAGGAGCGGAGGATGAGGGAGTGGAGTGGTTGCCCAGAGAAGGGGAAGTGTGGTTGGGGTGGTCAAAGTTGGAGATTGGGTGGTGGTCAAGGCTAGAAATTGGGTGTGTGGTTGCCCAACAATTGAAGGGGAAGGTGAAGTGGTTGCCCCAATGAAGATGAGGGAAAGGTGAAGTGGTCACCCTAATGAGGGTGAGGGGAGGTGGAGTGGTCGCCCCAATGATGGGAAAGTCACCCTAATGAGGATGAGGGGTTGGAGTGGTTGCCTAGAGAGGAGGGGAAGTGCGGGTGGGGTGGTCACTAGAAGAAGAGAAGGTGGAGTGGTCGTCCCAATGATGGGAAAGTCACCCTAATCAGGATGGAGGGGGTGGAGCAGTCGCCCTGGGAGGGGAAGGGAGGAGTGGAGGATGAGGGAGTGGAGTGGTCGCCCAGAGAGAAGGGGACGTGTGGTTGAGGTGGTTGGAGTTGGAGATTGGGTGGTGGTCAAGGATGGAAATTGGGTGTGTGGTTTCCCAATGATGAAGGGGAAGGTGAAATGGTTGCCCAATGAAGATGAGGGAAAGGTTGAGTGGTCACCCTAATGAGGGTGAGGGGAGATGGAGTGGTCACCCCAATGATGGGAAAGTTGCCCTGATGAGGATGAGGGGGGTGGAGTGGTCGCCTAGGGAGGGGAAGGGAGGAGTGGAAGATGAGGGAATGGAGTGGTCACCTAGAGAGCAGGGGAAGTGTGGTTGGGGTGCTCAAAGTTGGAGATTGGGTGGTGGTCAAGGCTGGAAATTGGGTGTGTGGTTGCCCAACGATGAAGGGGAAGGTGAAGTGGTTGCCCCAATGAAGATGAGGGAAAGGTGGAGTGGTCCTCCTAATGAAGGTGAGGGGAGGTGGAGTGGTCGCCCCAATGATGGGAAAGTCACCCTAATGAGGATGAGGGGGGGAATGGTCGCACAGAGGGGAGGGGAAGTGTGGGTGATGTGGTCACCAAAAGAAGAGAAGCGTGGAGTGGAGGTTGAGGGGGAGGTGGAGTGGTCACCCAGGAAGGGGAAGGGAGGAGTGTAGGATGAGGGGGTGGAGTGGTCGCCTAGAGAGAAGGGGAAGTGTGGGTGGGGTGGTCGCCCAAGAAGGGAAGGGTGGAGTGGAAGATGAGGAGGAGGTGGGTGGTCTCCCAAGGAGGGAGGCGCCTTTGGGATGAATGTGCAAAAGAGTTGGTCACCTAAGAGGCCTTTAAGTCACATGAAGGTGGTCACCATGGTTTGTCACCCTAGGTGAGGTTGGAGAGTGGAAGTTGGGAGGTCGCCTTTGGGATGAATGTGCAAAAGAGTTGGTTGCCTAAGGGTAAGTGTTAGAAGGTGGTATCGTGCCATTCACTGCATGAAGAAGTTGCATAGGGAGAAGAAGGGAGGGAAAATGCCTATGTGATAATCGTTAGAAGAAGTGGGTAGTGGGAGGAAATTGGTAGCAATGGGAGTGGGGGGTGGAAAAAAGAAGGATATGGATGAATAACAGACCGAATCTATGTCATTCCAATAGCTAATAGGGAAAGGGCATAAGCTAATAAGGAAAGACATAAGCTTGTTATATACATTATCTACATAGGTCATGTTCTTGCTCTTTGAATACTCCACATAGGGTTTTAGCTTTGATTCGTTGACCAAAGGCAATATCTAGCCAGTCAATGTGGAGATTTGTGCTGCCCCTTTTGGAAGAGTTCGTACAACCCTGAAAGGTCCGTTCCACCTTGGCATCAATTTCTTCCTGGCTTTCTTTTCAAAGAGTTGTGGGTGGTACAACAAAACTAAGCTCCCTTCCTTGATCTTAGATTTCCAGAGGTTTGCATCATGAATCTCCTTTCTCTTTTCCTATACTTCAACAAGATGCTCATAGTCGATTTTCCTCTTTTCTTCCAGAAGTTGTAGCCTCACAATGTTCGCTGAGAGCGCTCCAGTAAATCCAGGAATTTGATTTGTTTCAATGCGGCTAGAGCCATGCAAGAATTCAAATGGAGCAATTGCTTATATCCCATAGACTAGCTCAAATGGGGTATGTCTTTTTGTGGCCTTGAATGAAGTTTTGTAAGCCCACAATGATCCAAGATATGCATGTCCCCATGTACTAGGAAATTGTAAGCATGTTTTTCTCAGTAGGAGCATGAGAACCTTATTTGTGCTCTTTGTCTAACCATTTGCCCTTCGGTATTATGCCCTTCGGTATTATGGAATATTTGATACTTTTCAAAAATTAAAGTTAGTACCTTGTTGATGAAATGGGATCATTGGTCTATTGTTACCTCTATTGGACATCCATATCTGCAAAAGATGTGATCATACAAGAATGAGGCTACTATTTCAGCAGTACATTCCCTACTTGCTATTACTTCAGCCCACTTAGTGGCATAATCCGTCGCCACTAGAAGATATGTTGCACCTGAATCTCATGCTACGGGAAAAATTGGGCCGACAAAGTCTATTCCCCAATGCTTAAAGGGTTGCCAAGCTACGAAGATATTAAGTGGTAGGTTCCTTTGTCGTGTCGGTTTAGGTGCACATCGTTGACAAATATCACATGCTTTAGCAAACTTAGTGGCATCACAGAAGAGGTATGGCCACCATAGGCCACTTTGGAGTATTCTGAGTGCAGTGATATGCCCAGGAAAATGACCACTAGACTTACCCTCATGTGCCAATTAAAGAACAATTTCTGTTTCATGTGATTGAAGGCACTTTCTGTACATCCTATCAGGGCCAACCCTATAGAGGGTGTCTTTTTCCATTATGAAATTCTTACTCTTTAAGAGGAGTGTATGCTTTTCCAAAGGAGTAGGCCCAATACCGAATTGACCCTTTCCTAGAAGTAGAGTCAAATCATCATATCACATGGGTGCTAGATTTACCTTGTATATTTGACTGTCTGGGAAATCATCTTCTACTTCCTTTGTTGCTTCAGTTGGGTGTCTGATGTGAGAAAGGTGATCTGCAATGACACGTTGTCTATCGCTTCTCTATACAATTTCAAAATTCTTGAAAGAGAAGCAACCATCTCCATACTCTTCCTGCGACTTGTGGTTTATTCAACAAATATTTTAAGGCTTGATGATCAGTAATCACTGTAAATCCCATTAGATAGTGCCTAAACTTCTTGAGAGCAAATGCAATAACTAATGCTTCCCTTTCCGTAGTGCTATAGTTCTTCTCGGCTTCTGAGAGGAGCCTACTTGCATAATGAATGGGTTGGTCTATTTTGTGTTTTGCTTGGTTGAGTCAGTACAGCTCCTATTGCATACAAGCTTGCGTCTACATGCACATGAAATGTCTTAGACCAATCTGGTGAGATAAGTATAGGTGCATATGCCAACCTCTGTTTCAAATAAGTGAATGTTGACTCTCCTTCTTCAAACCATTGGAAGGGAAAACTTTTACTAGTAAGTCATGAAAGTGGTCATGTTGCCTCTGTATACATGCATATGAACTTTCGATGATATCCAATGTGCCCCAAGAAGCTTTGGACCTCCTTAGCATTTATTGGTCTTGGAAGCTTAAGAATTTATATTACCTTGTCTGGATTTGGAGTCATCCCTTTAGCAGAGACCACATGTCCTAACAAGGTGCCTTGGGTTACCAGAAAGTGACATTTGTTAGGGTTAAGCTTCAAACCTATTTCTCTGCAAAGCTGGAATACTTGTTCTAATTGCTTCAAATGTTCTAGTACATTTTCTACTGCAGTGGTGCATGCTTCCCCAAACAATGCTAAAAAGTCATCCATAAAAATTCTTAAGAATTTTAGGAGCAACTTGTTGAAGATAAGATATATTGTCCTGTTGAAAGTGGTTGGTGCATTCCTAAGGCCGAAAGCCATTTTGGTGTAAATATAGGTTCCCCAAGGGGTTACCAAGGCTATTTTTGGTTGATCTTTAGGATGGATTTCCAGTTGGTTGTATCCACTGAAACCATCCATGAAACTGTATAGCACATGTCCTACCACATCTTCAATCACTTGTTCAGAAAAAGGTGTGGGAAATCCATCAGGTATGGTTACCTTATTTAATGCTCAGAAATCCACACAAACCCTGGTTTTATTGGGTTGCTTCTTGGGAGTGATAACCATGGAAGAAAACCATTCTGAATGTTCTATAGGAATTATGATACCTGCTTCCTCCATTTTTAGGATTTCCTTCTTGACTGGATCTGCATATTTGGATTTAGCCTATAGATTTTACCTCTGATTGGTCGAGCTTCTCCCATGAGAGGAATAGTGTGTATTCCCAACTCTTTTGGTATTCTTGTCAAATCTTTATAACTCCATGCAAATATGTCCTTAAAATTATTCATGAATGTTATTACCTTTGTGAGGAGCAGAGGGTGTTCCCACAACCAACTTGCTAGTAGAAGATTTTGTGGATTATCTTCTCCTCCTAAGTTGACTTCCTTGACTGGCTCCATAGTTGCCCCTTTCTCGTCTTTAAACAACATTTCCTTGGTGAAGGTTGGACTATCATTGATGGTGATTTCCTATGTCTTTTCCTGCATCCATCCTACTGGGACTTCTACCAATGGAAATATGCTTTCTACTAGTTGTTCTTCTTTTCAGCTTTCTTTAATTCTATTTGAAACTTTACCTCTTCTGGATTCTTTAGCTGGCTTTCCTAATACTACAGACTCCACTGTATGTTCTTCTTCCTCTTTCTCCTTGACTTCTATTGTAAAGCATGAACCATTATTAGTCTCCTCAATCCAATCCATGATGTCACCTAGGTCTTCCATAGATAATTCTTCTCCTATATCAACTTCTTCCTTAATCTCAAGTGATTTTCCTTTAGTTGATTCTATATGAGGTTTCCCTGATGCCCATTGGGTTGCCCAACCAATTATAAGGGTAGCCCAAGGTGGAGGGTAAGCTACCCATTCAAGTGTCCAATGTCGAGGCCTTTGAACAGAGAATAGAGCCCAAGCCTCTAGAGTGGCCCGGCTACTTGGAGGCAGAGGTTCCCAATTGGGACTGTGAGGTGGAATCGCCCAACTACTTGGAGATGGAGGAGGCGCCCATGTGGGACTCGGAGGTGGAGTCACCCAATCTCTACCTCTGGGAGGTGAGTGCACCCAACTTGAGCTAGGAGATGTAGACCCCCAGGGAGGTGAAGGCACCCTTTCTTGTCCTGATATTTCCACATATATTTCCAAATTCTCTAGAACCCATGGTGGAGGAGGCGTTTCCCAAATGCTTGCTCCTTCTTGTCCAATTTGCTCTTCTTCTTCTCTATTGTTATCTTTCTTGCTTTCCTCTGTAGTTTGCTCTGGATGGAGAACAACTTGGGAAGTACCTAGGGCTTCATCCGTTCCTCCTTCCATCTAAAGCTGCCTCATCACCTTATCTCGTCCAGCCACCCATAAGGTTTCAACTACCCTAGTCATGTACCACTTTACTGTGGCATAGCCATGGCCTTCCTATCAGGACCGGAAATCCTCCCTTCACCTTTGGGAGTGTTATTACCACAAAATCCAACACAAATTTTAACTTATGAATGACGACTTCGACCTTTTCCACTATGCCTAGTGGGCTTACCTTGCTTTGGTCTACCAATGATATTGTAAAACGAGCAATCTTAGTTGGTTTTAAGTTTAGCAACGCCATTGTGTATTCAGGCATCAGATTAATATCAGATCCCCCATCAACTATTACTCCTACCAAAGGAGTTCCCTTGATACTTACAGTTAATCTGGGGCTCTTGTAATTAGTAAGAAGTGTCATCCTAGATAGTTTCAAGCTATAAGTTGCGGGTGTAGGTATTTGTTGAGAAAATAGAGAAGTGAAGCCTTGCCCACCACTTAATATGGTGCCAAGGTCTAACCCATTTATGGCAGCCATTACTTCTCCTCTGAATCCAAGACTCATAACAAACAATTTATATAGAGATACATGTTTTTTGCAAGACTTGAACTGTAGTGAGAAAAATTGTTCCTTGAAGTAGCTTCATTATGAAACTGCCTTAGGTCCTCCTTAGATACTACATAGGTCCTCCTTGTCTTGGTTGTGTTTGGGTTCCTGAGAAGGTTCATGTTCTATGGTCTTTTTCCCCTTGTCCTTCGTTGAACAAGCTCGATCTGTTATTTCCTTGGTAGCATCCTTCAAGGCTATCTTTTGCTTCTGTGACCTAGTCATTACTCCGAGAAGTTCCTCAAGCTCGACTACTCGGGCACTTGAAGAGTCTACATTGTCCTCATCATTAGTTACTATGATCATATGTAGGGGGCAAGAGTTACCTTGTGTTCTTGTGGATGGCATTGACTTCGGGCAGTCCTTCGTGTAATGATCCCTCATTTCGGGACAATTTTTGTATGGTGGGGCATCTTCGGGAAGGGAACACTTACTTTGGAAGTGTCCATACTCCCCCATCGATAACACATTATAGGCCTGGGTGGTCGGTTCTAATGAGGCCTACCTTCTTGTCGTAGATGTCCTTGACTGGTGTAAAAAGTTGTTACAGAAGGTGTTGTAGTGTGTTGATATATTTAGGTAGTGATGTGTGTGAATACACTAGGACCACCGGGGCACTTTTTTCCCTCTTTAGGAGGTTTTTTTCCCCCAGCTTGTATATACGCCTATCGCCCTAATGGGCTACTTATCTTCGTACATTCTCTAGTAATACATTCAGTATTGTGTGTTGTGCTCCAAGCTTCTTCTTCTTCCTTGTGATGTTCACGTGCTTTCGCAGACGTCTATCTCCAATAATTGGTATCAGAGCATGTCATCACTTCATCTAGGGCGCCGTCGACACTCCTCCGTTTGCAGTCTCAGAATCGCACGAATTTTGGTGAGCATACTCAGCATGTTTTTGAGATCAAAACAGCTTCGCTATGTGGTGCCGAAACCGTGATCTGAGCTCGTTTCGGCCTCCGAATGCACTATCGCAGTGCTTGTGCAGGCTATTTTGTCTTTTTGTGCCAAAGGTATATACCAGTTTTTGTTTGCCAGCATAAGCGTCTCGAAGTCTACTACAAGTCTAGTGGAATTCGTCTCGGCAGTTCTGTTCAACTTTTTGAGATACAGTCAATTTTCTGCATCAAGGTATTTTAGTCACTGGCCATGGTTGAAAGCAGTGATGTATTCCATATGTTGGCTATTGAGGATAAGTTGGATGGTACCAACTACCCGTTATGGGCTTGTATGATGCGACATGTGTTAGTTGCAAAAGGACTGTGGAACATTGTGCAGGGTGTCAAAAAACATCCTATCACACCTGCAACTGTTACAACTGCAGGTATTGAAGCTGATGCAGAAGGTGTCGAAGATGATGGTATTCTGCATATTCCTATTCGTGCTGCGGTTTTTGCTGCACCTACTGTAGAGCAGATTTGTTGGGATGGCAAAGACGCCCAGGCACATGCATTGATAGCTTTGTCTATTAAACGTGCCATTATTCCTCACATTCGCTCTTGCAGAACATCTAAGAATGCTTGGGATACACTTACCACATTGTACCAAGCTAGGAATGAGACTCGTGTTGCTTACCTCCGAAAACAGTTGGAGAGTGAGCACATGAATGAAGGTGATTCTATGGACAGTTTCCTAACAAAGATCAAAGACTTGAAGGAACAGTTGATTTCTGCTAATGAGGTTATACCAGATAGCTCACTCGTGCAGACCGTTCTGAATGGTCTTCTTGATTCATATCAGAATTTTGCTTCTACTCTTCGGTTGATGATGAAAGGCAATCCAAATGCCTTATCATTTGAGGAGTTAGTCTCTGTTCTATTGCAGGAAGATTAGTCCAGGCAGAACATGTCCATTATGCGAGTTGCAGATCAAGCTTTCTTGGCTAGTCAGAAGGGCAAAGAAAAATGGAGCTGTTCAACTAGTAAGCAAAAATTTGCTAATTCTGCACATTCGAAGAAGGAAGATAAAGATGAGAAGAAATCAAAAAAGTAGAAATTGTTTTGTAAGTACTGTAAGGGGAATGATCATATCATAAAGAACTGTCCAAAACTGGTTGCTAAAGAGGCAAAGAAGAAAGAGGCTGGAATGGTTGTTGCAGAGGCCTCTACACCAAAAACAGAGTCTGTTAATCTTGTGCAAGAAGAAGAATGGGCGTTTACTACTATCTGTAGTTTTGACCCATCTTCTCATGAGCAGTGCATGTCTGCAGTAGACTCAGATGTTTGGTATTTTGATAGTGGGGCGATCAAACATATTACCTCCAGCGCAATTTCTTCTTGTCACTCGAGCTTGTCCCTACAAGGAATACTGTTACATGCACCAATAACTTCTCTTATCCTGTTATGGGAGTTGGTAAGATCATTTTGACTACTGCTGATGGTAGTTCTTTCACTTTATCAGATGCTTTATTTGTGCCAGGGATAAGAAGAACCTGTTATCAGTTTCTGCATTAGCCAAGATTGGCTTGATTGTGAAATTTGTTGATGATAGGTGTACAGTTCATGATCTGTCAAATGGCGATGTGATTATTGCTTCTACCATTTTATGTCGTGGGCTATATAAGCTCATAGACTAAGAAAGATCTGTAAATGATTTGGCATGTGCAGTAAATGATTCTCAGGCTATGTTAGATGCAAAGCTTTGACATGCACGCTTTGGTCATCTGAATTTTGCTAGTTTGCTACACCTGCAGAAATCTGAAATGGTGTCCTCTTTGCCCAAACTTGAGGCACCTGGAAAACATGTTTGTGAAGGTTGTATTTTGGGCAAAATGCAATGTTCATCCTTTCCAAAAGATGGCTCAGTTCGGGCTACTCAGAAATTGCAGCTTGTACATAGTGATGTATGTGGTCCTATGCAGACACCTTCTTTTGGGAATTATCTTTACTTCGTGACTTTCATCGATGATTTTTCCAGGCATGCATGGGTATATCCATTGAAGGCAAAGTCCGAAGTGTTCACTTGCTTCAAACAGTTTTTGATTTTGGCTGAAAATCTGTCAACATGTAAAATGGGCACCCTCCATTCTCATCGAGGGGGGGAATATATGTCTTCTGATTTTCATGCATTTCTGGCTGAAAATGGGATAAAACACCAGTGTACACTGCCGTATACACCTCAACAGAATGAAGTTGCTGAACGAAAGAACAGGTCACTCATCGAGATGGTGAGGTGTATGGTCAAGAGTCAGGCATAGTTTCTGGCTTGAGGTTGTCATGTGTGCAGCATATGTACTGAAGAGGTGTCCCACTAAAGCGTTGTAGTCTATCACTCCATATGAGGCTTGGCATGATCGCAAGCCATCTGTTGCTAATCTGCATGTTTTTGGTTGTTTGGAATATGCATTAGTGCCTGAACAACATCGCAGAAAATTGGATGATAAAGCAGTAAAATGTATTTTTGTTGGGTACAGTTCTGAAAGTAAAGGCGACCGTCTGTATCATCCACAGACTAAATGCATTCTGGTTAGCCGTGATGTTGTTTTTGTGGAAGATGTTATTCAACCATTGCTTTCATGCTCTAAGGAGACATATGTCAGCTCCAAAGACATGTATGATACTTTGCTGCCTCTTTTTATAGGTGGACAGTCTAGTGTTGTCCCAATGAGGCAACTTCTCAGCCTTTGCAGGTTTCATGGGATGATGTAGATCATTCCATTTCTGATGCAGATTTACATGATGCACTAGTTGATGAGAGAGTTGATATTGAGCAGGCAAAAACTATGCCAAAATGGCTAGTGCAAACTTTGCGTGACAGCAAATTAGATGCACCTCTATCATATCGTACTCGGTCAGGCTCTCATAGTGCTTCTTTTGCATCAGATTGCTATGTTGTGCTGCATCTAGCCTCTGTGATGAGAATGAGCCTGTTTTGTTTGATGAAGCACAAAATTCAGAAAATTGGATGGCTGCTATGCAATCTGAATATGATGCTATAATGAAGAATGGTACTTGGTCTTTATGTGACTTACCTCCTGGCAAGAAGGCCATTGGCACTAAGTGGGTATACAAGCTGAAGAGTAAACCAGATGGTACAGTTGACAGGTATAAGGCTAGGCTTGTTGCAAAGGGTTATGCACAGGAAAGAGGCATTGATTTTGATGAGACTTTTGCACCTACATGCCATATGACTACTGTTTGGAGCATCTATGCACTTGCAGCTCATCATGGTTGGAATGTACATCGGTTGGACATTAAAACAACATTTCTAAATGGTGACTTGCATGAAGAAGTGTATGTTTTTCAGCCCCGTGGCTTTGTGCAGAAAGGACATGAAAACAAGGTGTGCAGGTTAAAGAAGGCATTATATGGTTTAAAACAAGCACCACGTGCTTGGTATGAGAAGATACATGCCTATCTGATTGCACATGGTTTTGAGAATAGTCCAATGAAAGCACCTTATATGTTAAGCGTGCTAATGATGTGCTTCTAATCATTGTTGTCTATGTTGACAAGATGCTGCTCACTAGTCCTATTGAGAAGCATATTGCTAATTTTTAAGGTGATTTGCATGCCTCATTTGAGATGTCTGATTTGGGGCATTTGCATCACTATTTGGGCATTCAATTTATGAAAGTTAATGGTGGAATGGCTTTGGGTCAAACGAAATATATTGACACATTATTGCAGTGTTTTGGCCTTGAAGACTGTAAGCCTATTGCCACTCCTATGGAGACAGGTTTATGATTGAGTCTTCATGATGCTGGAGATGCATTTGATGTTGTTCTCTATCAGCAGGCTGTTGGATGCTTGATTTACTTATGCATTACTCATCCAGATATTCAGTTTGCTGTCTCACAGATGAGCAGGTTTATGCATTGCCCAGGAGTCAAGCAGTGGCAGGTAGTTAAGCGCATCTTTCGCTATTTGAGTGGTACTCAGCTACTTGGGTTGTTTTATCCCAAGGGACGATCACTATCGCCAAATTTGCATGCTTTTTCTCACTCTGATTGGGTTGGTTGCTATGACACTGGTGTGTCCGCTAGTGGTTTTTGCTTCATGCTTGGTAGCTCTGTATATCTTGGTTGAGCAAGAAGCAGCCTACTATGGCCACTTCCAGTTGTGAGGCAGAGTATAGGGCACCTTCATAGCGAATGTTGAGTGTGTGTGGCTCAGATGCCTTATGGCTAATTTAGGTGTTGGTCAAACTTCTGCCACGACCATCTTCACTGATAGTCAGAGCACATTGGCAGTTGCGAGGAACCCTGTGTTCCATGCTCGCACTAAGCACATTGAGGTGCATTGTCACTATGTCAGGGAGAGGTTCTCTGCTGGGGAGATCAGCATATGTGCCCACGCAGGAGAACATTGCAGACCTTTTCACGAAGGCTCTGCCTAGGGAGAAGTTTGAAGCTTTCTGCAAAGCTTTGGGCTTACTTCCTTTTGTGGAGTGATTTCCACATAGCTTGGCGCTTCCTTATACATGAGTGCTAGCTCCTTGTTCACCGCATCACTCCCAGGGGGAATTTGTTGATATATTTAGGTAGTGATGTGTGTGAACACACTAGGACCGCCGGGGCACTTTTTTCCCTCTTTAGGAGGTTTTTTCCCCAGCTTGTATATACACCTATTGCCCTAATGGGCTACTTATCTTTGTACATTCTCTAGTAATACATTCAGTATTGTGTGTTGTGCTCCAAGCTTCTTCTTCTTCCTTGTGTTGTTTGCGTGCTTCCGCAGACATCTATCTCCAACACAGTGGACGGTATGGGTGGTTGTCCTAACAAAGAGGATTGAGCCACACCCACCCATTGAGCTATTGGTGGCTATACTGGTATCATATTCTGTTTCCCAAGATCCTTCAAAAAATAACAATCCTTGGCCTCATGGCCACCCTTTCCACAAAATTGGCATGTTAGCCTCCTTGGACACTCTTGTCATGTGTGTCTTTGAGTAGTATAGAGAGAACACCATAGTTCAGTTCTTACCTCCCTTAATGTTTTGAGTTCTTCAAGCTCCTGTCATATTTGAGCAAGACCTTCTAAGGTACCTTTGTCTTCTTCTTGATTTCTTTGAAGTTTTAGGGCTTCTAGTTCCTTTCTCAAGGCTGTCACAACGTCTTCATCTTGTGAAAAAGTCTTACATGGTTGTGTTCCAAAATGAACCCATGCAGCCTCAATCCTTGTGGTAGCTGCTTCAAATTCTCTTAAGGTGGCATTCGATCGCAAAAGCTCTCTCAACTTCTATTGTGTGGATTTCGGCAAGGCTTTTTCCACACATTTCTTGATAAGGAAATCCCCTAGTGGTTCCGGCAATCTTGCTAGGAGTGATCTTGCATGTGTCATAAGTTTTGAAAATGATTCTCTCGAAATTAGATTTTCAAGTTCATCTAATGTTCTTTCTGTAGGATTATCTGGCCAAAATGCTTCCACTAATTTGGTCCTCAATGCTTCCCATGTTTGAAAGTGGTTCTCTACACACTGGGTGAAGCATTTGTCGGCCAATCCTTCAAGTATTGATGGAAAGAGAGCATGAAAGGCGTCTTGTCGTTTTGTAAGCCCCTACTCTTACAAATTGAAAGAAATCTTCGTACATGATCTTCAGGATCTTCATTAGCTCCACCATGAAATGAAGAAAATCTAATATATAATCCTTGACTGAAGAGCGAAAAGTTCCTCTATCATAGCGGTGTTAAGAAAAGTGTCTTGAGGTAAAGTTCTTCGAGTTTTAGCCTTGTCTTCTAATCCTTCTATTCTAGAAGCTAGGCTTGAGGTGGATAGACTTCTTACGGGTGTTAGATAAGGGTATGGCCTTCTTCTGTGATAGCTTTTGATTGGTGTCTTCTTAGGGTTTAATTACTTCTCCTTGCTAGCTTTGGTGTGGGTCATGGACCATCTTGAGAACTACTTCCAAGAGAGGAAATAATGAGAGAGTGATTAGATGGGAGGAAGCTCGATGGAGAAGCTTAATGGAGGAGGAAGTCGCCCAAATGAAAAGAGGTCGCCCAAGTGGAGAAGCTTGAGAAAAGAGGAGGTCGCCCAGCTTGAGGGAAAAAGAGAGGAGATTTCTCAAGAGGAGGATTAGGAGTCACCCAAAAAGCCAAAAAGAGAGGAGGTTGTTCAAGAGGAGGAGTCGCCCAAGAAGCCAATGAACTAGGTAGTCACCTTGAGTTTTAGTGGCATAGAGGAGAAGCTTGCAAAGGGAGCGGTCACCCACTCTTGGAAGAAGAGGTTACCTAGAGGAGGAGAGGTAGCCGTGAGGAGGAGAGGTGGACGAGGAATTGCCCAAGAAGAGGGAAAGACAATGAAGTAGGAAGTCTGGAGGAGGGCACCCGAGTGTGGCACCTAAAGTTCTGAAGTGACTTCTCTAGGAAATCTCCAGAAGCCCGGTCCCACTGTGCGTGCCAAATTTTCACCTATAGATGGTGAAGTGTGAAGTATGTTATCTTTGCACATGCACTTGGTAATACATTCAGATTGTGTTTCATGCTCCAAGCTTCTCCTTCTTCTTCCTTGTATTGTTTGCGTGCTTCCGCAAACCTCAAACTCAAATAGAAAACACCCTAGGATATTGAGACCTACTCAATTGGTAAAGTCAATGAAGAATTATTTTGATGGCACTGGAAACCCTTATGTCCATGTAGCTAAATTCAGACAAGTGTTAAGGGCAAAACAAGTCAATAATTTTTTCACTCAATACAATGCTTTTGATTTAACTCTAAAGAACACAACTTTGACATTATTTCAACATACAGGGAGTGACAGATAAGCCCCCACTAGGCAACAAGCCTAAATCTTTGCAAAAAGCTTTAAACTTTTCTCGTGGAAGAGCTTTAGTGAATATGTCTGCCATATTATCTTGTGTAGGCACATATACCAAATCAATATCTCCTGCATGAAGGTGCTCTCTCACATAGTGATAATGCACCTCAATATGTTTGGTCCATGCATGAGACACTATGTTTTTTGTGCAGTAGCCAATGCACTCTAGCTATCAGTGAGAATATGCATAGAAGCATCAATGTCCATGCAAAGATCCATCAATGCACGTCTCAACCATATACATTCCACTATAACTATGAAAATTTCCCTCTATTCAGCTTCACAATTCGATGTCACCACTACAAGTTACTTCTTATTCAACCAAGATATGCATGAGTCTCCAAGGAGAAAGCTATTACCACTAATGGATGTGTGAGTATCATAAATCCAACGCAATCACTATCGGTAAAAGCATGCAAGCATGGTTGAATATCTCTACCATAAAAGAGATTTAAATTGAAAGTGTCTTTGAGATAGCTAAACACACATTTCACCAGTTGTCAATGCTTAGTGCAAGGGCTATGCATGAATCAATTCAACTGGGAAACTGCATACTGTATATACGGCCTTGTTTTGCATGCATATATAAGATATCCCACAACTTGTTGATATAGAGAAGTGTCAAATGCATCACTTGAGTCATCAACTAAGAACCTAAATCCTATCTCAATTGGTGTAGAAACTGGCTTGGAATCCTCAAAGTCAAAATGTTGTACTTTTTCAGCATAATTTTATTGATGCATAACAATTCCCCCCTCAATGGATACAAACTGTATGCCAAGATAGTAGCTCAAAACACCAAGATAAGTGACACCAAAAGTATGCTACAAATCAGCCATAAGAATGTCAAGTTTTGCATCACATGACCTAATCAAGAGTATGTCATCAACATAAAGAACAAGCACAATAGCATCAAGCCCATCTTTACATACATAGAGTGTGCTTTCAATTGGACTACATCTGAAGCCAAGAGCAATCAAGTGCTTATGGATTTTTTCATACCATGCACATTGAGCTTGCTTGAGTCCATACAAGGCTTTATGCAAGTGACAAACCATATGCTCTTTCCCTTTCATGGAAAATCTAGCAGGTTGCTTTACATAAACATCTTCTTGCAAATCACCATTCAAGAAAGTTGTTTTTATGTCCAACTGGTGTACTTTTAGTCTCGTTGGGTAGCTTATGCAACCATGGTATGAATGTCATGCGTGAAGTAGGTGCAAACATTTCTTCATAATCAATACCATATTGTTGCACATATCCTTTGGCAATCAGTCTAACTTTGTAGAGATCAATGTTACCATGTGATTTTATCTTGTAAACCCACTTTGTACCAATGGCATTTTTTCCTTTTGGCAATTCACATAACCCCCAAGTACCATGTTTATGTATGGAATCCATTTCTGATTGCATAGCACTTATCGAATGTGGATCATCACATGCATCTTCAAAATTTTGTGGCTCTTCATTACATGCTATTGCAATAAGAAAATAATCCACAAAATTACTTGATGGATGTTGAGAGCTTGATATTGTTCTACCAAGTAAAGGTGCACTCAATTTGCTATCCTGCAAAGTTTGCTTCATCCACTTTGGCATACCTTGTGCACTTTTCATAAACATGCATTCATTACGTAATACATCATCAACATCTATATCATGAATTGGTTAAATTTCATGCTCATTTTCAGCCATATTTTGTTACAAATGTTCAACCACATGTGGCTAGAAATTTCCAATAGTTTTTACCATTTTTGGCTGAAACTTTTCAGCCATGTTTGGCTAGAAATTCTCAGCATTTTTAACTCTGTTTTGTTGGAACTTTTCAGCCCTCTAAGCCTCAGTTGGATGATCTACATGGACCTATTCAAGCTACCACTTTGGAAAAAAGACGAGTGTATCCAACACATCTTGTGAGCTAACTCTTGGTTGTTTTTTGCATTCAAGTAGAGGAAAGATTGAATTTTCAGCAAATACCACATCTTGACTCACAATAATTGTGTTTGCCGATGGATGGTACAAATGATATCCCTTACTTTTAGACTATAACCAACAAATATACATGTCTTTGCCTTGTCATCAAGTTTGTGATGTTGTTGGGATGGCACAAGAGCATATGCCAAACAATCAAACACACGCATATGACTAACCATAGGTTTATGTCCATTCTAATCCTCATAAGGAGTGATGACTCTCAATGCTTTTGTAGGATAGTAATTCAACACACAGTTTGCACACATGACTGCTTCCATCCAAAACTTGCCAGGAAGATACTTTCCTTTAACCATACATCATGCCATTTCAAGGAGTGTTCTATTTTTATGCTCGACAACACCATTTTCTTGGGGTGAGCGCACCAGGGGCGACCATAAGTCCATCAAAATTTCAATTTGTGACCCTAGAGAACATCAAGATTATCCTAGAAGATTATGCTAACCTACTCGAGGCCCATGACAAGCTATTAGAAGAACTAGATCAACTGTAGTAGCAAAGAAAGTTAGATACTACAGTTATCCCCCAAGCCACCATATCAGCCTCTTCAGACATTACTGACTCTGCAGTGCTATAGGAACTACAAAAACAAGTCACTGAACTTCAAATGAGGCTGTTACAATATGAAAGTCCACCATCCTCATCAAAGGCCCCTCTAGAACAAGAAACAGTATCCATTCCAATAGAACAAACATTTGAAGATGACTACAATCCACAACCCATTCCTAGTGGATGACGAATAGATGAAGGCCAAGATACATTTGAAGCTCCATGACCCCCATGGTTAAAACATGTGGAAGACATTGGGTGGACTCATGAAAATCACACAATGGTGCAAAATCAAGCAATGCGAATCATAGAAGAAATAGTATCGCAATCTATCTATTTCTTGCAATTGGCACCAAGGACTCATCACGACATATGAACTTCACTACAAACTGTATTTTGTAATTCTAGTTGATTATAATGCAGAGATTAAGAGAGTCACGAGGAAGATGCCCACATTTGTGATGCGATTTCAGCCATAGGACTTACCACCGGAAGCACAGAAAGGTAAGATTTATCAATCAACTTGGCGACAAAAACTCTTAGAGACTTACCCAACAATGTTGTGCACGTGGAACCATGCACCCTTATATCTTATTTACAACCCGTGTTATGGTCCTGTTCCAAGGCACAGGCCTTGGAAAGCATTTTCCATTAAAGTACACAACAATGCTCAGTGCAAGGAATGGCTCAACTACCCATACATCGCACCACCATAGGGACCACCTTCAATTGTTGATATGATGGCCACTATACGCCATTGGGTCCCTCGGTTGAAGCCAATGCCAGATGTCACAGCATAGATGATGCTGAAGATTTTATATATGATGCAAATTGTTCTCAAGACCTTCCACAATATACAAGCACCACAAGTAGTTCTTCCGAGCTTTACAAATGGCAATTATGATTTGCTATATGACATGAGCACGACCCCAAGCATCAAAGTAGCTTATGCCTAGTAGGCTCGTATCAAATACCTCCTAGTCTGTTACAAACAAACCTTTGAAGATATGTTCACTATAGGCTTTTGGGAGTATCACTCTGAAGTGTTCGCACTGAAACCAACACACCTACTTCAATTATTTGATGTGAGCAGGCTATGTATTCAAAGTACCATATGACACCACAACCAAATATCCCCAATGCCATCAATTGGGATGCCTTGCAAGCTGATCTAGTAAAAGGATTAAGGCTCCAAGAACACGAGTTGGCCACAAATGTCATCCAATATTATATTGACCACCCTACAGAATAGAGGTTTGTCAGGTGTGATAGACACTAGAGAGGGGGAGTGTTGGCCTACAAACAATGAGGAGATAGAGCAATCAAGTACAATTCAACACAAAAGAGGCCTAATCATTTTTTTCATAACTTATTTTCAATCAAAAGTGATTTTCATAACTACACAAACATTGTAAATACCATTTTTGCCAGATTATACTTTCCATTTTGTTCAAGACAAGGAGTCCTCGAGCTTGAGGAGTACTAGGAGCACCTATGTATTAATTTTCATAATTTATAGACTTTGTTTGAGCCCTCAAATAAGCCCTAGAGCATAATTTTTAACAAGTCCAAGCACTAGGTCTAGATAGGGCCAAAACCTAGTCAAAAACTATAAAAAGAGCTAGGAAACTTATTTTTGGGGTTAGCTTGTTAGAGAATAGAGGTTTTGTACAAGAGATCTTTGATAATCGAAAGCACTCCATTGTTCCTCTCTTTGTTCTTGCCTTGTGTGTGTGTGTGTATGTGTGTGCATGTTAGTGTGCTTCTCACTCACACACTTGTGCCTTCACTTTCTCATGGTCTTCATACTATTCCTCACATCTCCACGGATTGGCATTTATGAGGTGGATCTCCTCACATTGGTACTTGCCATTGTGCTAAAGTGCCATATATGCATCTTTTACTCCTATCATGAGTAATGAACATGCCAAAAATATGTTTGGCATCCCCCAAATCTTTCATATAAAATGTGTCACTCAACTTCTTTTTGAGAAATGAAAACTCATAAAAAGACTTCCTAGCAATCAGTGTATCATCGACATAAAGTATCAAGCATATCAAGTTGCTATCTGAGCATCTCTTTATATAGAGACAATGATCCCCATTGCTTCTATAGTAGCCTTGAGACTACATAAATGCATCAAACTTTTGCTACCATTTTCTAGGGGATTGTTTAAGTCCATACAAGCTCTTCTTTAGCTTACAAATTAGACTTTCTTTGCCAAGAACTACATAACCTTTTGGTTGTTCCATATACATATCATCTGAAAGATCTCCATGCAAGAAAGTATTTTTCACATTCATTTGGACTAACACTAAGTCCTCCATTGCAACGAATCTAAGCAACATGCATAGGGTAGTCATCTTGACTATTGGATCAGAAGATTTCCTCAAAATCAAGGCCATGTTGTTGCTTAAAACCCTTTGCAACAAGTCATGATTTATACTTTGGAGAAGCATTATCTAATGTGAATTTCAACTTATATACACATTTACATGGTAAAGCTTTCTTGACCTTTGGAAAATGTACTAAATCCCAAGTACCATTGTTGTGAATAGAATCCAATTCACTCCTCATGGCATGCTCCCGCTTGACCTGATCCTTTGTCAACATAGACTCTTTGTAGCAAGAAGGATCACCATCATCTATAGCATTAAAAAATCCAAACATGGAACATATCTATCATGTGGATGCAAGACATGTGCAGAACATCTCAATAGTTGCTAAATAAGAACATTTCTAGACTGATCTGATCGGACATGTTCTCAAACATCCCTATGTGTGGCATTTTTATTCATGCTAATTGGAGGACTAGTATCCTCAAATGCCACCCTTCTCACTTCAACCTTCTTATTGGGTTGTTTATGAATCTTAGACTCATTGAAAATGATATCACTACTTCTTATCACTAATCATGTTTTAGGATCCCATAAGTGATATCCAAATCAGCCTTCTCGACCATATCCAAGAAAAATGTGTTTCTTTGACTTATGGTCTAGCTTTTTTCTAAGATTCTTGGGTACATGAGCATATGCTTCACACCCAAAAACTCGAAGATGATCATAATATGGTGGCTTCCCTCTCCATAACTCTTGTGCCACTTTCAAACCTTTGGCAATACTATGTGAAACTTAATCATGTGAACTACAGTCAATATTATTTTTTCCCAAAAGCCTTGTGAAGGGTTTGCATGATGCAGCATAGAAACTACTCTATCATGCATGAAATTAGTCCAAAATGGCTCCAAGAATCACCCCAAAAATACTTCAAAATAGGCTTTGAAAGAAAAGAATGAAGCTTTTAGGGCCCAAAACATGTTCAAGGTAATGTGAACCTTAGTTTTTCCCCTTCCACAAGCACCAAAAGAGCGTAGCTTATTGGCAAGAGAACTTTGATTAAGCGAGCTTTGGGAGGAACAAGTTGGGATGGGTGACCTCCTAAGAAGTATCAACAACCTCCATCTTCCTTGATTGTTGAGGTCCTCCCTCACATGCAACTAACAGTGCCATTGGCGACTTAGGTAAATCGGATGACAAGCTATGCCAAGGTCTATGTCTTGGTTGTCACCTTTGTCATAAGCCTTGGGTGGGCGGGTGTGTGCTCTCTTCACTCACACAAAAGCAACAAATCTTTTGTGTTAGAAAGATCTAATACTAGTGAAATGATGCGATGGCAACACAACATGATTGACTCTCCTTCTCAAGAACTCCATGACAATACTCTCACAGTAGAAAACTGAGCTCTAGATCTTGCACATAGTACTCTGTACAAGGCCTATAGAATATGCAATAAACGCAGTATATAGGGAGCACAAACACAAATTTCTTAGATGTGACAAATGCGGCCAAACTTACAATCTGTGGTTGACCAAGCCACTATATGTTTTATTAAGTAACATATATAAAAGTCTCTAGTGTCCATTTGGCCTTTCACATGGATACTAATGGTAACACCATCTTGAAGATATAAGGTGGATTGAGAAATGGATTCATTTGGATGAGACTCATTCTTGTGATTTATGTCTTTCACAATTACTTTTGGCATGTTAAAGTTTTTATCTGGGGGACTTTAGAAGAGGATTTTCCTCTAGGAGACTAAAAACTTCTCTATGTCCTACTTTGGTAGCTATGTATCCTTGAGATAGATTTAAGGTCACCTCAAAATCATAGATCTAGTCTTGTCCTAGGATAAGCTCTTCCAATAAGTTAGAGTCTTGATAGACTAAGAGTTTATGATGCATTGTGTTACTACCTAGGTGCAAAGATAGGGTTACTTCTCCTAAGCACTTTATATAATTACCTCCGATTCCAATCATGTATGCTTCTGTAGGAGTGATTGGTGCCTTTAGTTTTTCAACTAAGGAAACATGAACACTACTCAAAGTTGATTCTGTGTCAATTAGAGAATCCACTCCAAACCTTCTGAGATTGATTTCAAATAAGAAACTTGTATTTTTTTGGGCATTAGGTTTCTTACTGGCTTTGGCTTCTACCCACTTAGTTAAGTAGTATGTAGCCACTATGATATATTCAACATGAGATCCTCTTGTTGGGGGATTAATAGGTCCAATAAAGTCAATTCCTCATTGTGAGAAAGCTCTTGCACAAACCATCGGTCTCAATTGGGTACTTATGTATTTGACACACATCACAACTTCTTACTTATGTTTATGCATCCATGTGGAGGTTTGGCCACCATAAGCCTGCAAAGAGGATCATCTTTATAGCCCTATCATCTGAGAAATGACCTCCAATTGCTCTAACATGAGCCATTTCCATCATAGGAAGATACTCTCCTTTGTGAATGCACATTTGTAATTGATTACATAGACCATCCCTAGTCCTTATTTTTCTGTCATAGTATAATTTCATTTGCCTTGGTTTAATTGTCTACTTTCATAGGCAATAGGGTGATCTAGTTTTTCTTCATCAGTTGGTTATGCCAATATGCATCCAATGGCAAAATTAGAAGCATCAACATGGATATAGAATGGCTTACTCCAATTAGGCACCTTCAATATGGGTGTTGAACTCAATCTTCTTTTCAATTCATTTAATGTATGTTCACATTCCTCATTCCACTTGAATTGAATTAGTAAACCATACAATGGTTTAGCTATGATTGCATACATGTGTATAAACCAACAGTAGTATCCATAGTGACCCATGAAGGCTTGCACTTCCTTTATGTTTTTGGGCCAAGATGATTCGAGGATTACCTTGATTTTGTCTTCATCCATAGAGATATCATTCTTGGACACTATAAGTCCTAATATCTTGCCTTGCTCACCATAAAGACACACTTTTCATGATTCAAACATACTCAATATTGGCTGCACTTGTCAAAAATATGTCTCAATTCTGGTATGTGAGGAGATCTCTAGGAAGAGTAGGTACATAATTCATCCCACATATACTTCCATACTCTTCCTTAAGCAACGAGACATGACATATCAGCCTTTGGAAAGTCATTGAAATCTCCTATTTTATGCACATGTATTTTTATTATAGGGTTTCTTCATTACATTTCTCCTTGTCTAAGCTAATTTGGTCATTATGATTAAGAACTGTAGATAAAGTATTCCACAATTGGGGCTTGGCTTGCAATAGTTCCTACAAAGTTAAGGAACATTGGCTTCTTGTAGAGTGATTGACACTTCCTTAGAGGTTCCTTTCTCCTTGCATCTAAGTGTGGGAGCACTGAAGAAATCTAATTTCTCTTCATACTCATCCATGTAATTTGGAAGTGTGGTAAGGGTAATTGCCTCCTCTATCTCAAAGTCTTGATCAAACACATTCTTTGCTTCTATTTCTCACTCATCCAATGGTTTGTTTATAAAAGATTGTAGCTATATACCTCTTTTGCTACTACACATTCTAAGGAGATATATAGTTTCCATCCTTGAAACTATATGCCTCCTTGCCTACTACATGCTCTAAGAGATGCTTCGTGATTAGAAGTAGAATATTTCTAATGATATTTGCATTAAATTTTGTCAATTTAATACACATATGCAATTTACCATTCTTCTTGGGCACAACCACAATGGAGGATACCCATTCGGTCTGCTCAATCTCATAGATAAATTAGTTGTTCAATTTCTTCCTTTATTTTTGTCGCATATGTGTCATTATAAGTTTATGTTTTTTTTTGTGGGATTGACTTCTAAAGTCATGGGGATCCTATGTGAACAAGTGTATGGATCCACTCCTTTCAAATCTCTATACGTCTAAGTAAAAATGTCTCAGTATTCTTGCAAGAGTTCTATCAACTCTTAATCTTTCTCAATACTTAGGTCCTTTCCTATGTATGCGCTTCCTTCTTCATGTTCTTCAGTTGTTAGTAAGAATTTTTTGGTAATTTCTTTATTATCATAAGCTATTCCCATGAAAGCTTCTCTCTTTGGCATCCTCACCATAATTTTCCTATCCTCAATTCATATTGTTTGAAGTTCTCATGTACTTCAAATAATGACTCTTCCTCTCTTTGTGATGGAGGATTCTTCTTTTGTTTCTTTTTATTTTCCTCTATTTCCACTTGAGTGGTTAGCAATACCTCATTCTTACACTCTCTTTGTTTGTGGGTTTTCATGTTGACTAAGTACAAGTAATCTTCCTCCCAATCACAAAAAGGATCCATAATGATGGATTTTTAGGTCTTCTTCCTCTTCATCAACTGATTCACACATGAATATCGATTTGTAATGGCCATCCTCATCACAATATGGATTCCATTTCTCTTCATTTACTGCTATGTCGATTGTTGCTAATACTTATGCCCAACCATGAGGCTCAAATTTCTCATCTAGAAATATCATAACTTCATAGGTTGGGTCTTGTATAAATCAAGTATTCCATGAAGCTCTTGTATTGCTCACTTCTATTCATTTATCCTCTTCTTCAACAATCTTACACATCCACAAGTGTGTTTCTTTTATGCATCCATGAAGGATCCGAAGAACCACTGGAGTGTATTGACTTCTAGTACTCTTGTGTTTTGTGGACAGGGTTCCATTGTAAGGGTGGGACATCTCTATGGGTGTGATCTTTGAGATTTACTTTAGTAGTTACCCCTAGGTGTTGTAAGTACAAGGAATTGGTTCCCCAATCTTGCACTATTTGCAATTGTCTCATGAACAGTCTAACTAAAATCATTTCATGTGCATGGTTTTTCCCAAACTCGCATGTAGCAAATGTGTGTTTGAAATCTACACCACAAGTAGTGAGGGTAATTCCTACCAACAATCCAAATGATCTTTCAATGTGTTCATTTGCCATTTGAAGCTTGCAAAGCTGGCTTGACCCATCGCATCCATAAGGATTTTGTTGCAATGGCAATACATTCCCCTCAATCCAAGATAGGTGTTTCCTTCTTCACCTTCACTCATGTGTCCTATCTTGTCTATTGGGATCTCGGAGATTTTTCCTTTGGATTCTACCTTTTAGTAAGAACTAGTTAGTTCCAGGCCTTGGTTTGCTACATGCTTCCATACTTCTTGCTTCACTTTTAGGATCTCTTCAGTCTGCAATCTTTTCTTTGGTTTCTTTGAGACTACCCTCTAATTTCGCTAGTTTCTTAGACCACTTTTGCTTACCTCTTTCCCTAGCATCTTTCCATGTTTTAACTTTCTTTTCACGAGACTCTCCTATTTCACTAGGTTCTTATTCTTTCTATTGGTCTCTCTGGTTAGCTTTCTACAAATATTATGCTCTATTGATTACCTATATTAGAACTAACTTGGGTGAATTTCCACTAGGGCTTTGCACTATGCCTATCACTTTGATCGGGGTGATTTTTGAAGCATTGGCAGTGTTCTTAGGACACTCACTCCTTTCCACCTCATTATTGATAATCCACGGACAAATGAAGGTGATATGAAGATCGTGATTGAGTGATGTTTGAGAAGGTGAAGGTGAGAAGCACGCAAGATGCATGCACACATATGCACACACACACAAGGTAGAGACAATGAGAAGGAACAATGGAGTTTGTATTATCTCAATTAGAATTGCTCTGATTGCTGCTCATACAAGCTACCTTTCCCAAAAAGACTAACCTCAAATATGAGCTCTCTGGCTCTATTTATAGTTTTTGAGTGACCTTTGGATGATTTTAGACATAGTGTCTAGGATAGTTAAAAATTAGGTATTAATACTAATATGAGGGTTCAAAGAAGCTCCAAAAATGCAAAATTTGATATATAGCTTTTAGGTAAGCCCCCCAAGCTTGAGGAATTCTTGGCTTGCACAAAATGGAGTGCATGTTTGCAAAATTAGTTTTTTATACAATGGGGTAGTGATAAAAATCATTTTTAGCAGCTCAGCCTCGTGGATAATCGCCCAGGCATAAAGACCTGCTGCACTCTCTTTCTCTCTCTGTGTCTAAGAGACATTGCTCATCACCATGTTTAGGAGCTCTCAGGATTGATGAAGCAGAGTGAGGATATGATGCACACCACTCAATCTTTCTCAGACTTTCTCTCTTTCAAACTGTTTGGGTGTGGTAAATTATGCTTGCACCATAGCTTGAACCGAGTTTCTCTTGCTATGAGAGAGGAGAGAACCTGCTTGTGGTGTTTTGCCAAAAAAAACTTTCTTCAGTTGTTCCTCAGTCCACAAACTAAGATAGCAATTGACAAATGGTCATAAGCGACAGATTAATGATGGCTCTGTTTTGCGTCTTTACCAACAAAGCATGCAAAGGATACACGCACAACGAAGCAAAGACACAAAGAAGCAAAGGCTTGTTAAGTGATGGGTAAGAGGAGGAGATGAGGAATCCAATTGTCAAGAATTGTAGAGGTGACAGTTCTTTCAACCAACTTAAACTTGTGCACTGTTGAATAAACTATGAAAGTGCTTAGACACTCGTAACCTTCTTGAGAGCAGAAACTAAATTGCAGTTGAATGAACACTGTAACGGATCCACAAAAGCACACGATTAGGTAGTAATCAACATTAATAACACCATCGGAATGGAGGGATTATTGTAGAACTACAACAGTGTTTATAAACACATCGAGATGGTATATTCACCACATCTCCATCAGAATGACCACCAAAATGGAATAATTCTCCAATGGTTGCCACAAAGAGTTAGGGTGGGTGTGAGGGAAAATGGGCATTAAATGGGAGTAAAATGTGGGAAAATGATGAAGAAAAAGGGTGGGAGTGTGGGCAAATGGGCAGAATGAAGTCGCAAAGAGTAAAATGATGGCAAAATGCTCCTCCAAATGAGTGGAGAGCAACACCACCAAACTCAAGCACCACCACCAAAATGGTCACCAAAACCACCACCAAGTCCTCCACCTAGTGCTCTGATACCATGCAAAGCGTACACACACGGAAGCAAAATGAAAAGAAGAGTGTACTCACAAAAGAAAGAGTATGTGAGACTAAAAATGAGTAGACATGAAATGGGTAAACTCAGGTGGATTAGAAATGAGCTTGCCAAGAGTATGGAGTAGGCTTCTCAAGCTTCTAACCAAGTACAAATGAGGGGAGAGGCCCTCCTTATATAGATTTGGGAGGGACTCTCAAAAGTACATCTCATGTGGGATAATTCCCCTGAAAGGAGAATGAATACAACTGGTAGACGCAAATGACAAGGTGCTCAAATACAAAGGTGATAATATAAAATAGAAATATAATGGAAATGGAATGGAAATAGAGTGACTCTAATATACAAAAGGGAAATTCACTCTCATATTCTCAACAAAAGAGAGAGAAGATGGTCCTTTTTGTGAAGAACCAAAGCAAAAAGCATAATGGATGCACTCGAGAAATGTTACAAGCTAATGAGAGCCTCAAAAATTCCAAAAACATCCCTAAAATTATTTTATATAAAAATCGCCTTCAAAAATATTTCTAAAAGCCGTTTCTTGTAATTTATTCCATATTTGTACAAGTTGAGGCATCCTCAAGCTTGAGGAGTGATTTCCTAGCCCTACAAGATTTTACAAGATCTTTTTGCACTTGAATTGCACATTAAACAAGGGTTCATGATCTAGTTTTAACTACTATGGACACGAGTGTGAAGAGGGTCACTTTTTAGAACTCACCTATAAAAGCGAGCTAAACCATCATTTGTACTTCTCCTCATTCATGTTCATTCTCTATTCCAATCAAGTGTGAGTTTTGGGAGATCTTTTGTTTGTTCTTTAGTGAGGCTTACTTGCATGTGTGTTTGTGTATGTGTATGTGCATGTGTGAGACTCGTTGTGTGTGTGTTTGTGTATGTGTGCATGCACGTGAGCTTGATGCCTAGCACAGAGAAGGTCTTCATAATGACGGCTCGTCTCTTAGATTGAGATTTATGTGGGCAAGGATACATTGCTTGACGCTAGTTGGCATGTGTGTTGTGCGAGGTGTCACGAGGAAGGAGATAAGGAAGAGAGCTCACACGCACACTCTCACAATCAAAGAGAAGCACACACTTAGATTGAGGAAAGGAAGAATGATCTTCTTCTTCTTCTTCTATTACATAAAAAGGAATTTACAAGAATGACCTAAAAACAAGAATACAACAAGTGCAATATATAAAGATCAGTACATAAGGAAAAATATAATGTCTGCAAATGAGTGCGCTGACAAGAAACAAATGTGCCATCACTGTCAGTAGATAAATCTAGTACATCTCAATGAAGTATCCCTAACATATACTGCATGAACACTATACATGTCAGAGAAATGAAAAACCGATACATGTCATCTTGGATCATCACATGTTGAGCTTGATATCTCAACACTCCCCCTCAAGCTCAATGTCATATCCTCTAATCCAAGCATTTTCTGAAACTTCTTCAGCTTCTCTGCTCCAAGTGCTTTAGTGAAAATATCAACAACCTGCTCATCTGTTCTCACATAAACAAGATCAATATCACATGCTAATACCTTCTCTTTGATGAAGTGATCATGTACCTCGATATGCTTTGTTCTAGCATGAAAAATAGGGTTCCGTGCTAACTATATACTGCTAAGATTATCACAATATATGGTGATAGGCTTTTGCACTTCCACACTTAAATCTGCAAGTAACATCTCGAGCCATGATGCCTCACATGCTTCCATTGAAGCACCTCTATACTCAGCTTCTGTACTCGACAAAGCAACAGTGGGTTGCTTCTTGTTGCTCCACGTAATAGTTGCACTCCCAAGTGAGAATAGAAAGCCACTAGTAGATCTTCTATCTGGAATGCTACCAGCCCAATCTGCATCAGTGTATCCATGAGCCTCCAAATCTACACCAGCTTCATAAAACAATGCATAATCCAAAGTAGCACTCACATAACGTAGAGTGCGCCTCAGAGCATCTAAATGTGGCTTCTTGGGAACCTGCATAAATTGACTTTCAAGTCCAACAGTGTAGCTAAGATCAGGCCTCATAATCGTGAGATATATCAAACTTCCCACAATTTTCCTGTACATAGTAGCATTTTCCAATGCTTCATCTGATGTAGTATCTAACTTCAAATTATGATCTAATGGCATAGAAATTGGCTTACAATCAGCCATACCATACTTTTGTAGCACACTCAAGACATATTGCCTTTGCAACATCCATGTAGCTATTTCTGTATGTATAAACTCAATGCCCAAGAAATCGCGCAGCACACCAAGGCCTTTCATGTCAAATTCTTGCATAAGAAGTTCCTTTACCTCTTTAGTGCTTTCTTTATTATCATCACCTACAATCAGACATCAACATAGATAGAAACAGTTGTGATGCCATCATCACCCTTCCTTGCATATAGTGAATGATCTGCATCACACATAGAATACCCAATGGTGGTTAAGTAATCAGCAATCCTTGCATGCATACATGAGGAGCTTGCTTAAGCCTATACAAAGCCTTTTGCAACCTGCAAAAATACTCTAGGTGCTTTGAATCTTCATATCATTGTGGCTAGTCCATGTATACTTCTTCTTGTAACTCATCATGTAGGAAAGCATTCTTCACATCCATCTGATGCAAAGTCAATGCAACAAGTGTTCTGACATTAGACATATTAGCTACAAGCCTGAATGTTTCCTCATAATCAATGCCATATGTTTGTGCATATCCTTTTGCTACCAATCATGCTTTGTACCTACTTATGCTACCATCAACATTGTGCTTTACCTTGTAAACCCACTTGCAGCCTATGGGTTTCTTTCCTTGTGGCAATGGAACCAGATTCCATGCATTGTTTCCATAAAGTGCAGCCATCTCCTCATCCATAGCTTTTTCCCAATCTGCATTTCCAATTGCATCTTCAAAACAAGAAGGTTCAGCATCTTGTATTACCTTGTTCATGTAGGCACAATGACGAGCCATATAATTGTCATACATCAATCATTGCACTGAATTCCACATCCTCCCCGATCTTCTTGGTCCTTGGTCACTTCTCCTTATATCATTTGCATGTTCCTTTCTTACTCCTAGAGTCTTCACAGAGGGCAATCCAAGTTCCTCATCAAGACTCTTTTTTGAACCGCTTGAATCTCCATCGTCTTCAAAACCTACACAGGTTTTACTACCAGCAAAAAGATTTTCTTTACCTTTCTTGGATGTATTTGATGAATTTGCTGGATTGAAATTTCCATGCAATCTTCCACTCCATGGATTTGAGTTGGAACTATTGCTTGGTGATGCATCTAGTCCACTCAACGCTTGAGATTTTGTACTTGATTTTCAGCATTTTCTTTGTTATTTGGTTCAAGATTCAGCCCTTCTTTGGCATCTGCATAGAAGCTTGAAATTTCATCAAATACCACATCTCTGCTCACCTTCACCTGTCGTGTGAGTGGGTTATAACATTTATATCCCTTTTGCTCAAGGGAGTATCCAATGAAGACACATTTTTCTGCTTTTGGATCAAGCTTCGTCCTCGGCTCATCTGGAACATATACATATGCAATACAGCCAAAAACCTTCGTATGTAATAAGTTTTGCTTTTTACCTGTGAACTTCTCTTCAGCTGTAACTTGATGTACAGCAGCAGTTGGAGTTCTGTTCATAATGTATACAGCCGTATGCACAGCTTCTACCCAATAACAATGAGGCATATTCTTCTCAACCATCAAGGCTCTTGCTATTTCTATAGTATGTCTATTTTTGCGTTCAGCAACACCATTCTGTTGTGGTGTGTACCTGCATGAAAACTGACATCGAATTCCATGACCTTTAGAAAGTTGTTGAACTCATTTGATATGTATTCACCTCCTCCATCAGATCTTAATGTCTGAATATACTTCCCTATCTTATTTTCCACCATAGCTTTAAAATTCTGGAAGTGAGTGAACACCTCACTCTTCTCTTTCATGAAATATATCCACACTTCGTGTATGGTCATCAATAAAAGCAACATAAAACCTGCAATCGCCCATAGATATGGTCTTTGCAGGACCCCAAACATCTCTATGTACTATTTCTAGCACATTCTCACTAACATGCTTATCATGCGGAAATGATGATCTTGACTGTTTACCAAATTGACATACTGCACATACCTTTTGCATCTCTGCAACCTTGAAATTTGGTAGTCCATGGACAATCTCCTTTGACTGCATCGATTTCAGCCTTTGCAAGTTTGCATGTCCAATCCATTGTGTCACATCTCTGTATCTGGAATAACTCCTACACCTTTTGCAAACATGGGTGCATTCATTTCAAGAATTTTCACATTTAAGGTAAACATCCTACCCACTTTGTTTCCTTTGGCAATCAATCGTCCACCTTGTTTGTACTTTTCTACATATAACCCATCAGCATTGAACCTGACTTGTAATCCCTCATCAACCATTTGTCCAATAGAAACTAGATTCTTTGTTATATTTGGAACATGCAGCACATCAGCAAGGTGTTTTACCTTCCCATCCTCCATAGACAGTGCTATATTTCTTGTATGCTCGATAGGGTGTGATGTGTCATCACTTGTTTCAACATATCCAGGAACTGGCAATTTCTGCAAACTACTAAACCATTCTGCATGACTGGTCATGTGATTTGAAGCACCTGAATCAACATACCAGACATTACCATTTGATTTTGAAGCATCAGCAGACATCGTATTCATCATATGATGTTGGACCATGAACAGCTTCTCAGAATCATCTGCACTCATGGATGCATAGTTGTTTTGTTGCCTTCTATTATTTTGATTCTTCAAGCTGCAATCACGTTCAAAGTGTACAGGTTTACCATGATTCGAGCATCCTTTACTATCATTACTTGAATCATTTCTTTGGAAACTTTTGCAACCTCTTTGGCCTCCCTGCCTCGAAACTGTCCTCTTCCTCCAGGATGATTCTGTTGTTGAGCTTGGTCTTGGTTATTGTGTCCTCTTCCGCTTTCGAAGCCTCTGCCTCTACCTCTTCCTCTTCTAGAGTAGAATACCTGCTCAGAACTAGGTTTTCCTTGGGAGCTTGAATCCTCACCAAGATTCTTTTCTTCAATAATCAGCACAGATACCAGATCAGCAAAATTCAGAATATTTTCCCTGGTCTGTAAGAAGTTATGAACTGCTTATATGCAACTCCTAAACCACAAAGGCACACTTCCACCTTACCATCATCATCTACATTTACACCAATAGATGCAAGTGACTCACATATGCTTTTGATTTTCAGAGTATAGTCACTTATCGACATGCTCTTTTTCTCCAATGTATGCAGCTCATTCTTGAGTTGCAATTTTTGTGCCTTTGTATTGGTCTCATACAATGTGAACAAATTATTCCAAGCCTCTATCGGAGTCTTGGCATCTTGTATGTGCTCAATCATGCTATCTTGTATGCTAACAGATAGCCAATGCATTACCTTTCGTGCTCCTTGATTCCATTCTTCATACACTCTTAACTCGTCTGCAATTCGATTCCTCTCTGGTAATTGCGGAGCATTTTCATTCTCTCCTTCGATGTACTTTTAGTAGCCTTTTCCCATCAAGAAATTCATCATCCTGAATCTCCAAGCATGGTATTTTTTCTTGTCCAACTTATCGCTCATAAGCTAACTCACTCCATCTACGTTTGCCATTTTTGCAACAATTCACAACACTGCAAAACACTACAAGCACAACTTCTGCTTGAACACTGTCGCACTATGATGTGACAATTCGATCTCAGAAAAAGACAGTTTTCATGTAACAACAGTACATGGAATCGCTTGAAATTTTGGATCTAGAATATATGAGTGTTGTCAAACATGAGGCAAGTTACAGTTTCGCAAAGTGACCTGGTTTTTTTTATGGGCCCACCTTGCGGGCTCGAAACATAGGTCGAGATGGCTCCGAAACTCTGATCTGACAAAAACAAGTGACCCTAAAGGATTAACTATCAAAAATATTTTGAGGTCCTCTACCATCACGTCAATCTCCGTAGCAATCTAAGGTCATTTGTGAATCGTGCTTTCTCCATGCCTTTTCGCATAATCTTCACCGTCGGCCTTCTCCATGAGAAAGGAGGAGAGCTCACACACAAACTCTCACAATCAAAGAGAAGCACACACTCAGATTGAGGCAAGGAAGAATGATCTTCTTCTTCTTCTTCTTCTATCACATAAAAAGGAATGTACAAGAATGACCTAAAAACAAGAATACAAGTGCAATATACAAAGATCAGTACAGAAGGAAAAATCTAATGTCCGCAAATGAGTGAGCTGCCAAGAAACAAATGTGTCATCACTTTCAGTAAATCTAGTACAGATCAATAAAGTATCCCTGATATATACCGGCATGACCACTATACATGTCAGAGAAATGAAAAACTGATATGTGTCATCCTGGATGTTGATCTTGATATCTCAACAGCAAGGGGGTCTTCATCAAACACTTTAACAATGTTGTCAGGGATTGCATCTTGTCAATCATCACACTTAGAGGATGGAACCTTACAAGATATGAGTTCTCAAAAGCTTATTCTCTTGATTTTGAGGTCACCACCATCATTTTCATTTCCTTTTCATTAGGTTTAGATGAGTAGATAGTAAAGAGTATTTTTTTCATTTTCTAGGGTTAGGGTTTGTTTGGCACTTCTAAGTTTTTCATTAAACATGTAAGCACATCCCCCCCCTTCATCACGGAGAGGGAGCGGGTTTGAGAACAAACTCAGAAGATATTTGATAGAGTCATAATCCATTAATAACCATGAAAAATAGAGAGATAATGAGCTAATGGGCTCGATCGACAATCGGTTTGTAAGCCAATAGATCTTGCCAAAACCTAGATTCGAATGTGGTGAACCACACATGAGATTGAGAGCATCTATAGGCATGTTGAGCATTGAGTTGAGGTTCCTGGCAGAAGGAAGATACATCAGAGCGTAATGTGGGCGGTAGAAAAGAGACATCGTTGGAGTATTGTAGATCCATCACTCAGGCACGAGTGATGGGGTAGTGAAATTTTCCTTTTCCATTTTTCTTGGGCATAAGGTAGGAACCAAAACATTAGACAAAGACAAGCTGATGAGCATTGGCTAAAGTATAAGAATCTCAAATCATTAGGTACGAAAGTCGAAAAGTCATCCAGAGATCGTAGTAGGTGCTTTGGCAATAGTGGAAGGAGTGTGTCAACACCACTAAGGAAGAGGATCCTACCAAGTTTGATATTTTATAGTTCAAGAACCCTTCAAAGCCCTTCAAGTGCCCAAGAGGGTGGGGAAAATAGTTGGGTGCAAAAGACTAGAGAATTTATTAACCAAGTTCAATCAAGTTCTCACTTAAGGCAAGATCAAGAATATCTCAAAGAATTCCAAAGAAAGATTCAAATCTTCACTTGCACATCAACTATTTCTTTGCAGAGCAATCATTGCCAAGTAAATCTAATCTTTTGGGGTGGTATTGGTTATTTGATTACCTACCCAATCTCAAAGAATACACATATGAAGGGATTGAGCCATTGAGGAAGCATTGATTAGAAAAAGGGTTTCCTTCGACTTCCCTAGGCGTTGGGCAATCATGTGATTGCTAGTACATCAAAGTTCTAGGAGTGGACCTAATTGAATTGTCCAGTCAATTCATAAGTTTGAGAACACAGTAAAGAATACACAGGGAGCTCTAAATCCCTCATTCGATTGTTGTCCTAGTTCCATTAGATAAAGTGGAGATTTTAGCAAGGGAGACTAGGGAAATACAACTTTTCCAATCGAGTACAATGAAGTGACCTGTAAAGCCACCATTGATTCAAGCACACGTGTAGCCATTACAACCTCTAGCCTATGGAAGAAATGGGGAAAAATCGATCTTACAGCCAATCCGAATGAAATTGCAATTATCAAAGGGGCATATGGAAAGCCCAATAGTCTTCTCAAAGGTGATAAATTTCACCACCTGTGGCGTTAGGCTCGAGCACATTGTGGAAATCTACTAGTTCAACAAAGCAAGAGCTTATGAGCTACTAAGACAACCGAAAATAGTGAAAGACTTGGGTCAAAATTCTCTCTACCTATAACATGCAGTTGTAGTCAAAGGTCAATCTACATTACCTCTCACAAAGAAATCCCTTTGCAATGGAATTCCATCCATAATGAGAATGATGAAGATGATATCTCTATTTGCAGTGTCGAGACCGGTGACTCGGATTGGATGGATGAGGAAACACATCTCCAACTCTGTTGAGATACAACAAAAGAAAGAAAATGGGTGAGCAATCATGAACTTAGTCCCCACAATAGGAATACATGACTCTTGGATGGCCTTGCCTATGTCAAACAAGTATTCAATAATGAGGAAATTTTGAATGTACAAAAGATTTTGAAAAGTTGTTTCAGCTCAACACCAACCTTAAAATCTCCATATTGGTCTAAACCATCCCATAAGCATGTAGATGCATTGAATTTTGCAATCGGTCATGTTCTAGCTCAACCAGCTAATACTGGAAACATGGATTTTCGAAGTGTGTATGTTAGTAGGGAATTGAACAATGTTGAAAGTAACTACATGACAATTGAGCACGAAAGACTTGGAATGGAATATGCAATAAAGAAGTTTTGACATTATCTCTTAGGAAAAAAGTTCATATTCTTTGTTAATTACTAAGTTTTTGTTTTGTTGACACAAGCCATTTGATATTGTTCAAGTGGCACATCCTATCACTATGCAGCACACCATATTTTAAAGTTTCTGTTAGTTGTCTCCATCCTTAGCAACACATGCAGCACTGACATACCCAAAAGCCTATCTCATGAAGGTGCACCAGATTTTTAAGGCGCATCGTGGGTGCACCTTTTTGACCTTTCCCAAAAGCTAAACAACTAAACTGGGTTAGCAAGAAAAGATGAGACTAATCTGTATGTTCAGACGGTGACTAGCCCATCAATTCCAAATCTAGAAAAGTAGACACAGTTCCCCTGGTGACCTTCCAAAAAAAAGTCCAAGTATGTTCATTCTCTCTGTTCCCTTATCCATTAAGTGTAAACTTAACGGGCCCCCATCAACCTCATAGGGATAAAATCCATCCATTCCACAAACATTCAAGCAACTAGATATGGACATCCTAGTGGTGGAAAATCCTCCATTTATCTACTAATGCAATTTTGTCTCTACAAACTAAGCATGTTAATGTGTCATGCCCCTAGAAACATCACCCAATCATGGATCATAACTTGCTTGGGGAGTAAGTAGTTATTACTACCTACATATGTGAACTATCATCTCATCTACTGGCCACTCCCATCTGAAACCTGGCTGTAACTCATCTGAAACCTGGCTGTATCGCATACCCCCGTCAAGGATTCTCCCTCACTAAGGCATACGAAGACCGAATATGCAAAGTGAAGTAGAGAAGGCAACTGAGCAAAATACACTTGAAATCAAGAGGAATGATCAGCCCAAAATATTACATCATGAGCTTGAGGTTGAAATTCAACTTGGTTACCTTGACCAACTATGATCTTGTTTTTGTCGCATCCTCACATAAATAACCCGCATTTTCAGTTAATAGAAGTTCGCCAGTGATTGCTTGTTTACTTTGACACATTCGATTCCAAGGGCTTGAGGCACAAGTACTTTTAAAGAAATTTTGGAGAAAGCATGCTCCCCAAGAAAGGCCCCCAAAGCTACCATGTGTATATGGAAGCACATGTATGTCAACCCTTCCTAAACATGCGTCTTCTTCCTTATCATGGACATGTAGAGTTTTTCAAAGAACATGTACCAAAATAAAAGTATCAACCCAACAAAAAAGGAGTCTCTGGCCATGAGTCTCCCAACTCTTAATTGAAAAGGAGTCTCTGGCCATGAGTCTCACCATTCTTAATTGAAAAGGAGTCTCTGGCCATGACTCTCACCACTAGATGGTCGGTTCCATGGAACAAATGTTGGTTATCTGCCCATCATATGATCATCACATCTAATCCAATCTTTTCACCACACGGGTAAGAAGCACAAAATGAAATGCAAAATAAAATGGGTTTTCAAGAAGCACAAAATGAAATGCAAAATAAAATGGGTTTTCATTGATGTTTACTTCTTTCCCCTCCCATGGAAAAGGAGGTAGCCTCAAATTATCTTCTTTACCCCCATACTGTTGTTATTAATGATGTACCATTTAGTAGAGCTTCATCACAAACATGATAAGCTCAAAGCATGATTGGACTGCTATTGGTTTCAAATTAATGACTTTGAATGCCTGTTTCAGTCAGGGCAGAATTAACAACTGTCACACAAACATAGATTTAAGCTCCAGTAATATCCCCAAAAAAAGCATAAGCATAATAATGTCATATTGAAGTGGAGCAAAACCTTATTATGACTGTAAGATATACATTGAGAATGTTCACTAAGCAAGCACTAAGCAACAAATTCATTGAGCAATGTATGTACATTCCTTCCCTGATCACAGCATATCGGAGCATTGTATGTGAAGTGCTACTCATAGCTTTACCCCTTAACTAGGAATATATATTCACTGAAAACCAATTCATTTGGTAGTGGTAATCACCAAGTTATGATACCAGCAAAGCAGACTAAGCAGACTAAGCAGACATATACAGCAGGACAAGTAAATGCACACATACAAACACGATAATGGGAACCGTATATAGCTCATGTTTCAGAAACATCCAAATTCAAAGGAAACTTAAGTTAGAGAACACAACCCAAAAAAAGAACATGTCATTTACTTATCAAACCTTTGATACTATACAATTAACAAAAAAAAAGCCACTGAACTATTTGCTACCCCTCCCAGAACTCGTACTCCACAGAAATATCATTTCTAGATGATACAAATATCCACCTCTAGAATGGGAACTAGTAAGGCATATGTTCTTCCTAGAGACTTGAAACATAGTACCAGATCAGCTAACACTCATGAAACATCATCACTTTCAAATCCTAATGGACCATCAGATATCCTAAATCTACCATCAATCTACTTGGCAATCCTATTGACATTTATCAGAATACAAAAGCTTCGAGCAGAAGCATGCCACGAAGAGGACCGCAAAGAAATATTATCATCTGTGCTGCTCATGGCATATACAGAATTCATTGCCAATAATCAGGACCTAACATCTACCAATCAGTTCTTATTGTTTAGTAGTCTGCCAAACCTAGCACTGATAAACTACTTGATTCTGACTAAGAACATGAAGAACACATAGATTCAGTAGTAAAAGATTTCCTATGAATAGATCAAAATAGGATCACCACATGGCCACTGAAGGATATGAACCCATAAAAGCTAGAACAACAGGAAAATGGAAAAACACTGAAACACTCGCTCATTTCTGATAAGAATCAATAAACAGATTCCATATACCTCTCTGCATTCCTCTCTCTATGTGTATGCGCAGTCTAAAAATAAATGTGGGTAATATTACAAAAACAGACGTGGCAAAGCCTGGCAAAAAAAACTACTCTGCGAATCCTATCGTGTTTTCCACATCTACTTCACCCATTCCAACATCTTCCTCCTCTTCATCATCACCATCCACCTCATCGTTATCTGCTGCATATTTGAGCATTTGTTCCTGTAGAAGCCTATCATCTCTTTCACTTACCTGCAAGGCCCAGAGTTTTATCAAAATCATTTGATATTCATAATGAAAGCCATCTAAAGAAACACAAATAGGTTAAAAAGCTCACCGCTCTTGGTGCCTCTTTCACAGAAAGCTTTCCTTTGTGCTTCTCAATCTCTTTCGTACAAGCTTTGATAGCAGCATTGAGAATTGTTATGCCTTGTTCCTGATCATAAATGCACTCAAGACATAAGCCCACCATAAATATGCTCTAAATTATAATGAAAAATCTGTTAAACCGTTCCATTAACTAAACAAACAAACACTCTATAGGTCGTTCTAATCTATGATCTGGAAACGAATCTCTCTTTCTGACTGTTGATGATAAAGAGATCTCATACCACAGAACTTGTGGCATAAAGAGAAATGAGGGGAACACACAAATTCACACACATTATTCAGCAAGCCATATATCTTGCTACATATTTAAGTTTAATGCTACCAATTCACCTGGAAAATATCTGCCGACATATCAGCTGGATCATTTTCTTTTTATATTTGGATCGTATCCACTAAAATTGAGCAAATCGATTAAGTCCAAAAATTACATAAGTGATACTTGATAAGCTCATCATGGGTAAAGCAACAAGAAAACTATCCTCCGTGTACAACTCACTAATCTGTAGAAAGGGTTCTTTTGTATCTCAAAACTTGACGTTACATGAATTGACCTGTCTTTAACCAGAGAACAGTTTAGCTACAGACTATTTGAGCAAACATGGCACTGCAAACCACATGGTCCTTTAGCTGAGATTTTAACAAATTTAACCCATATACACATTTGAGCGTGCTGCTCTCAATACACAACATCAATGCATCCGCTTTATATAAAATATGTAATATGATAAAATTTCTCAGCACATAGGTTGCCTTCGAGGACATGTTTGCTGACCTCACAAGTTATGAGAACATAATGTGTTCATTGGATCATACATAGAAGAAAAATCTCACAAAATCCCTTGACAAACTTCAAAGATGATTGACTGCCTGATTTATCATTAGCCACAACCATTCAACTAATGAGGTAAACGGACTTGCCATTAACCAGAGAGTAGTTTAGGCAAGCTATTTGAGCACACATGGCACTGCAAACCATATGGATTTTTAGCTGAGGTAACAGATTAAACCTATGTAAACATTTGCGCATACTGCTATCAAAACACCTGCAGCAACGCAATAAGCTGAAATTCTCAGCATATAGATCAACTTTTAAAGACATGTTGGGCTAACCTCACAAGGTACGACACCATAATGGACTCACCATTGGATCATATACAGAAGAAAAATCCCACTAAAATGCCATGAAAACTTCAAAGATGACTGACTGCCTGATTTCTCATAAACCACAAACATTTAAATAATGAGGTGCATCTACATTAGAGAGGAGGTCCTCATATAATCACTTCAACCTAGTTCTGGCCTTTGAAATGGGCATGCAATAGTGTGCGAGCATTAAACATTGGCACCTAACGTAGAAGGATCTGAGATACATGAACTGCATCAACCTGTTAAAACACTACTCACTGATGAAAAGAATTTTATACAAGTGTCACTATACCTTATCAAGAGTTTGTGTTGTCAGTACATACAGTGGAGGAGCCACTAGTTTAATCTTGACTGGACAATCAGGAGTGCCTGCTGCTTCTGCTTTTCTCATTGACTCCTGAATTCAGCAGAAAGTCCGAGAAAAGTGAGCATTGCCACTGTTGTAAAGTACATTTAAATTGTGAATTGGCGATATTGCAGAAAACTTAAAAGATGGAGATTCAAGACAACTGAACATCAGATCATGGAATGATATCGAGAATTCTAAATATGACAGACTACAATAAATGATACAAAACTTGCTTGAAATGATTCCAGGCATACCTGTATGTGAAGGACTCCGTCATACTGGAAGCATCTCAGCTCTATATCAGCACGAATTCTGAGAGGCTGTGGTGTCATTCTTCGATGAATGTTCTTTATCAGTGCTTGCTTGACCTCCTCTGTCATGGCTGGGACAGTCTTTGTGACCTGTAGACTTGCATATTTAGTGTGTGCAGTAGTTAAAAAGTAGAAACCAAGTAAAAACAAAATTTTCAGATAAAAAACAAAAAACCAGACAAGTTAACTACTGACTAAGTGATCTTACCTCCACACCATCTGGTCCAATTTCCTTGACCTCCCTGGTCAGGCCACCCAGAACAGCATCTGGATCTGTAACAATAATCTTGAATGCCTACAAATAGAGAGAGAAAACGTACGAAACCACAATCACTTGCCTGGCTACAGATAGAAATAATGAAAGCACCAAATCCTAATGATTGTACCTCAAACGCATGGCCATATTTTCTATATAAAGGCCAACCCACATGAATATAGAGATCCTGCAATAGAAAAGATTCATAATTGTTACATTCAATTCTACATATTCAAAAGAATGTACAACGTTGAGGATAGTTGACTTAAGATGTTATAACATTTTCTGAAAGACCGAACCAAGCTCATCATACCAAACCAAGTTCATCAGCTTATACAAACTCATAGCAACTAGAAAGATGGACCAACAAAACAATCAAACCATAAGGAAAAGTTCTACATATATATTTTCTTTTGTGGAAATGCTAATTTTTATATTCATAAAGAATAATATAGAATAATGTGAGGGGGGAGCTCAACTCCCATCCCACCAAAGATAACTGAGACCCTATATCTCCACGATCTAGATGTATGGTACATAAAGAGCTGCCACCTATGAAGTCTGAAGCCTCATAATGTATTACATTCTAATATGTATTCAGAATAGTTTGCATCTTTGCATGATCATATAGTAGCGTTGCATCAATATCCAGCCTAGGCTTTAATTTACACACTTTCCATGATAACTTGGGAACGGATATACAATTATGGAAAGCATCTCTGTTCTATGCTGCCAAATGTTCCAAAAGAGGAAGAAGATGCATCTATACAAACATCCCCAGCTGATCCTTATCAATAGACTCAAAGACGACAAAAGTCCATTTAAACTTACTGGGTTTTTCTTTCCACAAAGGAAGGAGGAACAATGCTTTCCAACATATTTCTAAATAAGAGCAGTTCCAAAATGCATGTTCAAATTCTCTGCATAAGAGGGGTAGTGAGGGCATTGAACACCAGTCATCCCATACTTGGCCAAAAAAGCAGCAAAAGTTAAGTGTCCCATAGTTCTCCTTCACATAAACACCTTCATTATATACGCCATTCCAGATTCCCAAAAAGATTGGAATCTTTTTGCGCACTATTCCCTCAGTTTCTTAAGATACCAACATGCATTACATTGAATGAGTACACAATCTGAGGCCAAGAGAGGTGCATAATAAACTTTGATCTTACCAACTCATCATTTTGTATGCTTAGCATTAAGCCAATCACGCCAAGGTGAGGATGCATCAATAGGAACTTGAAAATATTACAAAAATCTCACTAGATCCAACCATTTGCCTCTATATATACCAGAATGAATCCAAACAAACCCCAAATTCACCCTCAAATGGAAGTGCAACTATAAGCTCATGGTAGTCAACCACAATACAATATAGCATATTAGCTCCATTATGCATAGTATCGACTCAATACTATGACATCCCCACTTATGTCATCAGCGCCCCAGTGGGTATAGAGTTAAGGATGAATACATGCTCAGACATGCACCCCACAACGTACACACACCACAAGCATGAACTCGCAAGAAGCTCTGCGAGCTGAGATTCTATCACTTCAGGAAGTGACGTGCAAACTCAGCCATAATGAACCCTAGCGCAAAATGCAAGCAAATGATAGGAAAAACTACAGAAAATGCATAGTTGATAGGGTATACTCACCTATAAACTGGTCACAACTCGGACGAAGAATCCACAAGTGAAAACTGCATGTCCAGTAATACGATAATTATATAGACCAGAACGAATCCAGGCAAACCCCAAACTCACCTTCACAAGGAAGTGCAACTATAAGCTCATGGTACTCAACCACAAGACAATATAGCATATCAGCTCCATTATGCATAGCATCAACTCAATACTATGACATCCCCACTAACATCATCAGTGCCCAATAGTGGGTATAGAACTAAAAATGAATACATGCTCACACACGCACCCCACAACGCAGACGCACCACAAAGATGCACTCACAAGAAGCTCTGAGAACTGAGCATGAACTCGCAAGAAAATCAACCACAAGTGCCTCTATAAGCAGGGTCACTGCATATTGTCTTCTGTGTCTAGAGAAGGAGAGAAACTCCAAGCTAGCATCAACGCAGTTGAAAATTGTCATGATGCCTTTGTTGTTGAAATACCTAGCTGCTGCACCCATTGAATATGCAAGGGGTGGATTTGAGAGGAAAGAAAAATAAAGGGACAGAATACCGACATAATGCTGCCCAGTGCCTACCATTCCATTTCAAAGGTGAGACTGTAGACTTGAGATTAACGATCATGAAATTCTGAGTAGAAGAGCTGTTGCAAAATGGCACATGAGGGCAAACGACTGGTACAAGGATGAACTCGTTAGGGATGTGAACCAATGCCAATTGTGGAAGGTCTGAGCATGCAAAACCCAACACATACACAAGCAGCGACGAATAGTACTTGAAACGAATCCCTTGATTATGTACGTATGTCTATGATTGCTTGGTAACCGCAAAAGACCAGAACTTGAATACATCCTAGTTTGACACTATATACAAGTATATACAATGTTTACATCAAACCCATGAAAAGAAGTGTGTGACAAGTCTCAATGTATCGTGTCATAAATTTGCAGCACAGAAATTCTAACCAATCATACCTAGATCATGTGATACATGTTACATCATATAACCATTTCAATCATTCCACTTCAATCCCTACTACTAAAGAAACGCACGTACAGTACATGCTTTTGTAGGTTTAATGCCACTAGTTTTGCCTTGTACTAAGGATGATGAACATTGCAATCACAAATGAGAGTTGCATCGCTTTATTCAAGCCAAAACAAAGGACACTTCAAAAGAATATGACTTATGCACCATCATTAAAGAGAAGCTTCCAAATAAATCATGGATTGAATGTCTTGTCTCCATCACCATTTTCATTCATGTTATGGATTGTATTATCATATTCCAACTATTTATAACTATCTTCCTGACATTTACACTATCTATTAAAATTCAGCTCCCTCTCTCAAGCTTAGTACACTATAATCTAGTAATTCAAATCCTTCAAGAAGTATGAAAAACTTAGAGATGCATGCAGACCCGTAATTTTTTCCAATTGTGTTAATTATGATCATGTTACATTCCATCTTTTACTCAAAACCTATGACAAACAAAATTCATTCTACAATTATAATTAGAAACGGATGTATCCAATAATTTCAATTTCATCATTGTTAACAAAAACAATTGCAACATACACCTATTTTATGAGGAAGAGATCCTGTTGTGCACCTCAATTAATTTAGAAGTCTTTTATGCCAACTTTGATATCACACTTTCTTATGATATGCTGAAAACTCGTTGATGGCTTTGTATGGAAACCAAGAAGCATAGTTGTTATTGACAGGAGGATTCTAACTTTTGACTTCTAACAAGATTCTAATGCTTGATGATTTCGTCAAAACATTCCTATTGTTTACGAACACAGCTTTTTTACCATAATGATAAAAGAAAGAGCATAGATAATCATAAAGAACATTCCAGATATTCATCAAGAAGAGAAGCACATAAAAACCCAAAGCAAAAGCAAAAAAAAAAGTGCATACAAAAATAAATCATATAGAGATTTGAACGTCTAAATAACCATTGTTGGGCCCAAAAAAAGAAGAAGTGAGGCCCAATACATGTGTCCGATGTGCCCAATTTGCGAGTCTAGTACCCATGTTTTTCAAGATTCTAGTACAAACTATGCCACAAAGCACTTACCTTTAGCCTTTGATCAATAAAAGAAATGGCATGTTGATTTATAAAACCCTCCAATGGAGAGGACTTCTCTAGTGATCTTCAGTTCAAGTATTTCTATTACAAAAGCACAATTAACCACCTGCTCAAGCATAGTTGTTAACCACCTGCTCAAGCATAGTTGGAACTAACACCATCGCATAGATCTAAGCCTTCTCTTCCCATTCATATCAAGCCGATCAAGGTTTCATTACAACAAAGTTGGTTCCAACAGCTAAAGCTCTTAGCCACAAGCTTCTCTCTTCTTTTGAGAAAATTTATTCTTGGAGAGTGCTTCCAAAAAGCTATCGTTTAAATAGTAGGATCTTCAACTCTTGCAAGTACAAACAAGTGCCAACAATAGGTCATATAATTGTGAATTACCTTTTTCAAGTGGGAGTATAGAGATCAATTATCAATGTCTAAAGCTCATGAATTTGCTAGAAAAGTGCACATAACAAGTCTTGGAGTAATTACTACAAAATCTTTTACTTTCCAAGTTCCAACTCTTAATTCGACCAAAAAAAATTGGGCCTTTTGTTGTAGAAAAATGTCTCATGCATTTATTTGACGATTCCGCCCCACATTTCCAAAACGTCCCAAACTTTTGGGCACAAGATAGGAAAAATTCAGGTACAATAATTGTACTCAAAACCTCTCAAAATCTTACTAGTACTCAGAATTTTTTTCTACTTCCATTAATTTTTTTTTAAGAGCTCCAAATCAACATGTATTATCCTTTTGCATACTTATTTTATGGGGGGAATTATAATCTTAGAAATATTCTTCAAAAAATTTACTTCCTAATATTTGCACCTAATGTGATATAATGGCTCTCTTTCTTTGAAGTGAAAAATCGCTTTGAAATAAAGAGCTTTAAGGGCATGCAAGATATCCCCTTCCTAAACGACTCTCATGGTCCATTGGAGTTATTAAACTTGAAGCAATGTCAATGATGCATGAAGAATCTTGAACAAAGGGGCCATAGCTTACATAAAACTTGCTCTCTCATGACATTTTGGGAACTTTAAGGACCTTGATACCATACATACTAAATAAGAAAAACTCAAGGCCATTCATGAACACCATATGCTTGTGAATCAAGTGCATCTAAGTGCCAATTGATTAACATGGATGCAGCATTCGGTACATTTATGCAAACCCTATGTAGAGTACAAGAATCCTCGCCTTTGATGATAAATTGGAGACTGCCTTTTTTAACAATGACTTTGTCGAACTCGTGAAAGGTCTCGATGATCTGATTAAGCAATGCCCCCCCTTCATGTTTGACATATCAATGCTTTAGTTTTAAATGAAGAGACCAAGAGATAGGCCGATGCTGACAATAATGCATTTGCCTACACAATTAGAGGACAATTGCAATTTTTTTTACTTTTAAGGCTGACCAAGGACAAAGAAACAAAAGTAAAGATGTGGCGCAGCAACAAAATATCACAAGTTTTCAATATGGTCACAAAAACTATAAGAAACCAAATTGCAAATATTATGAGAAAGCATTAA
>CM035419.1:151556328-151561328 GCA_020310875.1 Ceratopteris richardii
AACCTCGATTTTATGATTCAATCCTAAATTTCCTGAATGTGACACTATATGGATACCTTCTTGTGAGAGTTAATAAATAGAAATTTCCAACAACTTGCATTTTTTGGTATTATCTAGTATGTTTGATGAGTCTTTTTTTTAAGAGGGGCTTAAATGTATTTGTTCTTGAAGAGCACATTCAGATTCAATGGATTATACATTCAAAGCTTGAGGAAATTGATTAGAGAGTTGCAAGGACACATTCACATGCTAAACTATTGAGGGAGATAAATGTGGAACATCCATCTACCAATGCAACCACAAAAATTGGAAAGAGGCACAAGAACCATCCTCAACACAAATGATACTTGGTTCCACCAAAGAACCATGCAAAGGAGAGCCACAAAAACAATCCCTAGGTAGTAGGATGGAGCCAAAGTTTAATGAAGAAAGAAATGTCATAACCTAGGTGACATTCCCCCTTCATCATCTTTGCTATAGGGATCACTCGATATGGACTCTCAAGGAGAGTAGATTCTAGGAGCCCTATTAAATGCATCTCTAGACACTTCCACATTGTCACACTCCTAGTTGTTTCTTGACACGTTAGCTATCTTTAGCTTACGTTACTAACTTCTGTAGCTGACGTGGCATTACTGACGGGATCATTGTAGAAAATCAATCCTTCTCTTATATTTTTGTTCTTTCAAGGTGGGACATACTATGCAGCCAATTCATTGAAAGGTGAATGGTAGTTAACTGTGAATGGTGAATAATGCACACATGTGCACAGAAGCATAGGTGGCCTGCAATGTACACACAATGCATTAATGTTTAGGTAACATCAATCAACATGTATAATCATTGATGTTTATATGCAGTATACACACATGTTCAGAGCACCACAGTGCATTTGTCTGCCTAGGCCCTGTGGGCTGCAAATTGCAACGCATAGTGCATTACTAATGAGGTAACATCAACAATAAAATATGATATGGATGTGCATAATACATGTGCCTACCTATACGGTGAATAATGCACACATGTGCAGAGCAGCAAAGTGCATTTGTCAATGCATTTGTCTTCCTGTGGGAAGCAAATTGCAATGTCAGTGCATCAATTGGGTAAAATTAACAATTAACATGTATGATGTTGATATGCATAATGCAGACAGCTATGGTGAATGATGCACGTGTGCACAACAGCAATGCATTTGTCTCCATGGGAGCATAGAGTATGCATTTGTCTCCATTGTGGAGCACAGTGCATTTGTCTACCTATCGGCTGCAATGTTCAATGCATTAAGTAACTACTTACATTAATGATGTTGATGTGTATTGTGGGCTGCTGAATGCCTCTGTTTAGTATTATTTATGATCTTTGTATGCATCATGCATGTATGCATGTATGCATCATTGCATGATGCATGCATGCATGCATGAAACCATTTACCATTGTGGAACTTGAATTGTAATTTCATTTTTAATTGGAACTTGGACGCTAAAGTTGTAACTTGCATGATATCAGATGGATCATGGGTCAAATTTTATGTTTTTGAATGTTATGTATATAGCATGATTTTGATCTTATTAATTGTTATTTCTTTTTTATTATTGTTTTTATTAATTTTTTGATCAAAAAACTAGGCAACATCAAAAACATTTTTCCTTACCCGTTAGACGTCGGCTAAACGTCAGAAGTCAAAAGTTAGAAACTCGTCGGCTAAACAACTATGGTATGGTTATCTCGAGTCTACATATTCAAACATTATCACAATTTATATTAGCTAGAATCTATACCCCATCACATTTTGATACTTTGTAAGATGTTTTATATTCATTAACAACTTGGTCCTTTGGTATGGTGTACAATGTTACTCATGATTAGTCAATGTTGATGCATCATGTACATTGTGCTTAGATCATGGATAACAATGTTAGCAAATCAACAATTTACATCCCAACAATGGTCAACCTTCCACTATGTGCTTGTCAAAGGTGAGTCAAAGTTGGTCAAATTTTTTATTGCATAGTCTTGTATAGCTCAAAAAAAACTATCCAACCATATATAACATTCCACCAGTTGACATCATTTTTTAGGACAAAAGTCAAACCCTAATTTCTGGTCAAAGATGAAAAGCAGATTTTAAACCTTGAAAAGTGTGTGACACATGTCATAAGCTTATGCAATCATGAGTAATGAATCGAACGACAGATATTAATGCTACATGGCACATAAAAAAATTCACACCAACCTAATTCTAGAAATCTTGAAAATTTCAAAAACCTTAGAGTGGCGTTGCATTAAAAAAATCAGCAATGGCAGATTTAGTGCTTCTTCGTCGTCAACTACAAGTGGAAGAGCAAGCAAGAGGGGTATAAACATCAAGATGGGCTTCAACATCAAGTCAAGGCCCACATGCGACAACCATATCAAGGAAAGGGAAAGCTTTGTCAACTACAGGTATGAGTTTAAGTAATGAACATAAACATCACCTTGCAAGCATCAAGAGTGCACGTGAAGCTTGGATAAAATTGGAGGGTATATTGGTGCAAAGACACGATAATCCCTTATATCATTATTGATTTCCTTCTATCAATGAGAGATGGATTACTCAAAATCCGTGGCACTACATATTAGTAACTTCAAGAGCTATATAGCTGAACTCACTAGGATCTACAACCCCATCTCAAAACCTTCCTACGAAATTGCTTCCGAAAGCCAAAAGGATCAAGGGGATGGCCATAAGAATAGGCACCTCGTGGCATCGTAAGATGTCTCGCTAGAATGCAAGCGATTAAACGTTTACATGTACCTTTACACGTTTCACTTAAACAATTAGGTAAATGGGTGTGTTTCCTCGCAGTGGTGGTTCCCTTGAAGAGTCTTCCCTCTTCTTACGATATGATTATTACTATTCTACAAAACAAGACTAATCCTAATCTCGACAGATCAATAGAAGCCATACAAGAGGAGAAGAAGAGACTTAAAGGAGAAGAAAGTACAAAAGATGGTGCATTTGCAGCAAGAGCCTATAAGGAATTCAAATAGTGGAAACATTGTGGAAAAACCAATCATGAGCACGTAAATTGTTATACAATCAATCCATGCAACATTTATGGAGGTAAAACACAACAAATTTTGTTACAAAAAGAAGGCAGAGGTTGCAATCGTAAAATAACAACAAGATGAGACAATTATATCTTCTTAACCAACTTTGTGTTTATGTGTGTGATAGGTGTAGATTAGAGTATATAATCATGATTTGATGAGAATAGTGTGGAAAGAGAATAGTGTGGAAAGTGGGAATACTCTTTGTGATGAGATTGTTGAAAAGTGCTCTTCATGTCAAAGGTCCTTGCGTGTGTTTGTGGATACTTTCCATGATTCGTGAAAATTGTATAGGTACCATAACGTTTAACACTATTCCCACCCAACATATACGCTTAGTGTCAAGTTAGGAGGTGAATCATTAGCAAAACAACAATTTACAGGCCAACAGCAATCAATCTTCCACTAGGCGCTGGTCAAAGGCAATAAAAGTTGGTCAAAATTTTTACTCCATAGTCTTGTAGAGCTCAAAGATAACTATCCAACCATATATAGCATTCCACTAGTTGACATCATTTTTAGGACAAAAGTCAAACCCTAATTTATGACCAAAGATGAAAGGCATCTTGAAAAACGTGTGACATACGTCATAACCTTATGCAATCATAAGTAATTAACCCAATGCAAGATATAAATGCCACATGGTACATAAAAGAACTCAAGACAACCTAATTTTAGAAATCCTAAAAATTCCGAAAACCCTATAGTACATTAGTTTGTGGAGCTACACTTTGTTGCTTCCATCTCTTTGTGTGAGTACATCCTCTCTCTCTCTCTCTCTCTCTCTCTCTCTCTCTCTCTCTCTCTCTCTCTCTCTCTCTCTCTCTCTCTCTCTCTCTCTCTCTCTCTCTCTCTCTCTCTCTCTCCCCCCCCCCCCTCCCCCTCCCTCCCTCCCTCCCTCTCCATTGCAAGTTGATTAAGAGTTTTTGTGCTCTTGGCGAACAAACAAAACTTGGAGCATTTCATTTAATATCTCCAACGAGATTGCTTATGTATATTAAAGAGCTTTGCAAAATTTTGTTTCTATCACTTTGACGAGTAATGGAAAAACTCAACTTTAATGAAGCCTAGCACAAAGAAAAGTTAAAGATAGGAGAAATCAAAGCAAATGTATAATCTACAAAGTATGTAAGCCTATCTAATGGTGATAACTAAACAAAAATTCCATTCGTGAAATCTATGTGACAAGTAATAATACATACATATGTACAAAGATGAAGCCTCAAATTCATTAAAAAGTGCATTCATAAGTTCATAAGAGTCAAATGCAAAGCCTATAAAGTCATAGCTTGAATATTTGAAACCTTGCATGCCCACTTCATGAGCAAAAGGGAAACTTTTATTGATGCAAGATACATATGCACCATCAAGGAAGAAGGATGATAATAGCCTAAATGGATTTTGCAAGGTGATAAAACATTCCTTAAGGGTACCATGAAGCAATAAAATCACAAACGGAAGCTAACGATTTTTGCGTTTTGGGCACGCCACATGGTAAGTGAAAGCATCAAGGGAAAAAAGGATAGCAATAGAATGCAAGCACTTCAATAACGACACAAAGATCACATTGGCCTTCATTGCGTTGGGATGTCATGTGCTACTTCACTTCTTTTTAACCTCTTTTTACCCTTTACATTGTTCTTCTTTACTTGCTCTTTTGTAACATATCTTCAATCTGGTTTCTTGTAGCCTTTCCTTTCTTGTCAATAGCATGTGAAGTCCAATTGCGTTGATTTGCTTTTACTCTTCTTTCTTTGCCTTCATTGGTGATATCATGTTCATAATTGACAACATCCAAAGATGCTAGTTTCCTTGCTTGTCTCTCTTAAATTATTCATTAAACATAAACCCCCAAAAAAAAGAGACTTCTAAGGTCTCAAAAGAATCAATTCACCATCAAAGGCAAGAAG
>CM035419.1:151566328-151648828 GCA_020310875.1 Ceratopteris richardii
TAATAACACGTGAGGAACTTATCCAATTATATAAATGAGTTACACAATAAAGGCTAGTGCAATCAAATGCACCTTTGTTCATACAAATCATATACATTCTCCTTCAAGATCTAGATACAGGTAACAAAATGAATAAAACTAATTTAAAAATGCTAAGAGAAAAAATCAATAGAACAATATGGCCGTTCGAATTTCTTGGAATTTTTGTGGATGTATTCATATTAACATTATCATAATCTTGAGCAATCAATTATCTCAATAATTTTATCCCATAATGTTTGCATTATATGTTTCAACAAAAAAACAAACAACTATTTCATGCTTTGAATAATATTTATGAATGGAATTTCATGTGAATATTAGATATTCATTGAAGGTAAATTACTCCTTACAAAAAGGTTGTAAGGTTGGGCCCTTCACGATAGGAGGGTTGTGGGCCCTAGGCCAATGTATTGCCTTCAGGCAGATTTAAACTAGTTGTCCTTCCCAAGTGTTGACTTCCGGAAGTCTAACCCCTGCTCTCTGGGATATGGGGGGTCCCATGGGTATTATGCCCCTTCACTTGTACAATTGTTCTTTCAATCAAATTCAAGCTATAAGGGAGGTTAGGCTTCAGCCGAACTTCATCTTAATACAATGTTCACAAGCTCTACTCTAGTGGGCCTTAGGGCCGTCCCTCCTCAAGCTCTACTTTGATGGGCCTTTGGGTTCTGTAATCCTGGCCATGCCAGGCATCTACCTCCCGCTTTCTGGGACTCAACGGGGGTCCCTAGGGTACTAAGCCTGCCTTCACCTTCACTTTCAATAAATTCAAGTATAATTTAGGAGATTGGGCCTCTGGCTGAACTTCCTTTTAAAAATAAATATAGTGTCCACAATTAAAGGATTATAAATCAAGGATACACAATTTGAGCGTTTCAAAGACGAATTTGTAGATGTGTACATCCTACAATGCAAAAAAAGACTACACAAATGATAACTCAAGGATATATAATCTGGGTGTCCCAAAGATGGATTTGTCGACATATACATCCTATAATGTAAACTTTGCAAGAAAATTAGAGATAGAAACAACTAGACACATAATAAAGAAAGTTGATGCAAATATTAATTTACTCCCTATTCCAAAACATTAATGGTCAGCATGCTTAACTCGTTCCTTGTGTGTGCAAATAAGATTTAGGCTCTAATTATCCTTTAATAAATCTTCTCTAAAATAGCTGAATATTTATCATTAACTTGAAACAGCTGATTTCCGGTAGATTTCAATGAGCCAATGGAAAACTCATGCCACTGCAATATGGCAGTAAAAAAGTTCAACAAGGTAAAACTATATGAACACATATTATGCGTGTTTGTGGTTTTCATGGAAAAAATGGGTCTTCCATTAGAAGAACTGCAACCAATTCTTCGATAAGATTCTGGTAGAGCATATTTCATAAGTATATTGATGCTACTAAATCTGTCGGAAAAATGTGAAAGGAAAACAAAACAAAACAATAGACCACCAGATAAGTTCCACCGAAATTTGCTCATGCGAGCACTATCAAATTTAACACTATTCAAAATTTCAATGCCTAAACAGATAGAATAAGACTTCAAGTTAATAAAGAAATATGCTACTAAATCAACTACAAAAATGTAAATAGAAATGAAAATAAAAGAATAACATGTAAGCTTCACCAAAATTTATTCATGCAAGTTTTATTGATTCTTTAATATATCGAAAATTCTAACACCTAAACAAATACAAGACCTTATGAAAAATATTATATTGAATTTAGAAAGAAAAAAACACTGCTGACCTCGAGGTCGGCATTTGTCGTGTCAGCAACATGACGCATAATAGAATGCACCATTTTGCTCTTGTTATAGCGCTCTTCGCAGGCTTGGATATCCTCCTCGGAAACACGCCGCTTGCTGAGATCAATGTATCCCTTCTCCTTGTCCACACGAATGACCATTACAGGCTCCTGCCTGCCCACTTTGATGAGGCTACCAATACTACGAATACGACGACGTGAGAGCTCTGACAGAAGTATCATACCCTCGATATTGTTATACTCCAGCAGAGACACATACGCTCCCATCTCTGCTATGCTCTTCACCTGCACCATCACAACATCATCGGCCTCGGGATATTTGGCTTCGTACATCCGACATTCTGTGATCGTCATGTTTATTGAATTCTGAGTGGACTTCCTTGTGCCTGACGGAAATGGACCTGATTCAAGCAGGTCGGGGTACTTGCACGCAGAGTAGAGCGCGCTTACACACACTATATGAAGTCCCACTCACCTTGGAAGAAAAGGTTTTACGAGCGCACTCCAATATAAGTACCTGCCCTAATAATCCTATCTAACTTGTGACGTCAAAAATGTTAAACCATCCTAATTATTGAGAGTGAGGGGCCATTTACGCATAAATCTTGAAAAATGGCATCATCTTGTCGGCATCAACCATGCATGTTATGGCAGATAATTCCAAGAATGGTGTTTAAGTGTGCATATTTGTATTTGCAGATTTTTATCAAAGTCCCAACTACCGAAGATCTCTAAAATTTATGTAATAATTGATAGTTTGATATTATTTGGCACCATGCAAGCTAAATGTATGAGGAGAGATACGTTGCTCACATTACGACTTTTAATCCCATCGAAAAAGAAACCCCAGTCTTTGTTGCATGATGATAAAGATAGCATGTTTGGATAAATTGTCATATATGATCCCTTAATGGACTTTTCTGGTTTAGTGACTAAGATTCTCATAGATGGTGTACCACTAGCAAGAAACATCTTCTTCTCTTGAAAAGTGATTTGAGGGAACTCCCTAAAGAGGCTCCTATAAATTTTTTTTCCCATAGTTGACCATCATCCTCTAAAGCTAAATCTTCAATAAGAATTCTCTTTTGACTCAACTCCTCAGTTACATTGAACAACCTATTGTCTCGCCATGTAGGGCTGTTGCCATGGATTAGTATTTGGTAACATCGAAATCCTTCTCATGGTTTTCTACACTTTGAGGATGATAAAGTAAAAGAAGGCTAAGTGTCCAAGCTCTTCGACTTTCCTTGTAAATCATACACCCGAATCATTTTTTATGGTTTTCCTTGAATTCCTCTCGTTATCCCAAATTTCTAGATGTAGATTACTCAACAACAACAACATCCATTCCTTACTTACAATCAACAACTTACTTGAACCTTGGAATTTGAGGTTTCCTTGACTGTGTTGCATTTCACCCTCTATATTTTACGGATACATTGCTAGGCACCGATCTCCTTTAAGAAATTGAATACATCCTCGTGCATGTTTCATATTTTCCATATGTATTAGTTTTCGCATGTTTATGGTGTGTCGGAAAAGCATTTTTTGTTGATGACATGAGTTCATCTACTACATTTCCATTTGTATCCTTATGAGTGCATCTCCATTTTGCATCCAAGAGACACTCCATTTCATATCATTTTAGTTGTATCTCATTATATTTTGGTACCTTGCCATTTGCTTCTATCATTATATTCATTCTCCTTCAAGGGACATTATCCCACATGTGATATACTTTGGAGATCCTCCTCCAACTCTATATAAGGAGGGCCTCTCCCTTAGGATCTTCTATCAATAACATTAGTACGGATCATTCCCAATTTCATTTATGAATGTTAGGTAGTTTGTTGGCACCCTTTCTTCTTGAGGACATAACCTCTAAAAAAGTCTTGATACCACTTATTTGCATCCCTCTGATGTATATTCACCTCTTTCTATTCTCACTACCAAAAGATGGCCATTGCACAACCTTCTTCCTATGTGGTTTCCCTATAGCACATAGAGCAAAAAGATCACACATTCCATCATAGAGCAAAAAGATCACATGTAGTTTAGATGGAGATCTAGATAGACTCTAGATGAATGGACCACTAGTGCACAATTTTGCATACAGATTTGCATAGGCCATGCTCATAAGGCTTTTATAATGGGAGTCAGTATAGATAAACATAGTCTAGAGAGAGAAACTAGATGGAAAAATATAATATCTGACAATATCTCAATGAATAGAAGTCCTACCATCTCAGCCATGCAGGTCACGAAGGGGGCAAGCCCCTCTATACTTTTCCCGTTAAGGATCTAGTAGGGAAATTGTGGTAACACAAGGCCTTTATTTTTTCCTTGAATGGCATCTCAATGGACCAAAAGTTTATGCCCTACCTAACCTCATGAATATGCTCTCAAAGAACATCTATTACCATCAACGATCACACACAAAGCTCATCTATCTTGCAACTTAGGATTCCACAAATGTTTTGGCTCTCAAAATGTATTTTCTTCATAATGGGGGCCTTAGAACTTAGAGCACCATGGATCATTTATGGTCACTTGAGGGTGGAGTATTGAGTATATCTAATACCCCCCCCTGAATGTGCACCCTATGGTGAACTACCTCCTTGATCCAGTACCAAGCTTTGGAAAGGGTCGATGAAGTTGCTCTCCCAAGAGCCTTGGTGAAGATGTTTTTTCCATTTTCTTTGGTTGGACAACAACTTATCCCCATGACACCGACCTCAATCAGCTCATGCACATAATGATAGTGAATTTCTATGTGCTTGGTACATGCATGGAAAACTAGATTTTTGGTGATGCCCATGCAATTTTTGTTGTCACATTTCAGCTTTCTAGCCTCTTGTCCTTGCATTATGCGCCATAATATCCTCATAAACCATATTGCATCACATGTTGCAACACATGTTACTTTGTACACAGATGCTATAGTCAGTTGCATGTTATTGATCGAAGAGAATATGCTATATCCTAAAGAAAAACAATATCGAGAAAGTGATTTCTTGGTATCAATATCTCATGTCCAATATGAATCACAATGTCCAACTATAGATGATCCTTCCTCATAAAGAATGCCATAATCAATCATTCCTTTCACATACTTGAGTATATGCATACTTGCCTTCCAATGATTTTGGCAAGTCTTGTTAGAGAACCTGGTTACTACTCCAATAACATTGGAGATATATGGTCTATTATTACAGAAGTAGAGGAGGGGCTTTGTTTGACTTGGCCAAGCTCATTCATCATTTGTATGATTTAGGACCTAGGGATAAACTAGATTCTATGAGTTGGCAAGACTCATGTGTGTTTCCGAGATGATGTAAGTCCTACCACTTCTATAAGAACCTAAGGATTGTACTCTTTTTGCAATCATGTTCCTCTCCTTGAAATTGAGTATTACGAATATCTTTGAAAAAAGATACTCCATTTGCACTAGAAGCTAATTTTCTAGTATCAAAAAGATTAGGAGTATGAAAAAGAGGAGTGGCACTTAATAAGTTCAAGTGCGCAAACGAGTTGGTAAGTAGCGAGTAGCGAGGAAGCAGAGGTGGGTTTAGATACTATAGAGTTTTTGCCTCTATAGTAGCGAGGAAACAGAGGTGGGTTTAGATACTATATAGTCAAGGGGAGGGGAATAGAAGAGGAGATTCCTAAAACCTCCTTGGCTTCATAAGTAGTTCACCTTGAATTTCCAAGGTTGAGACTTATGTTGAATCGGATTAATCACTATTTGACTCATCAGATTTGTTTTTCCCCTTCCTTATTCTGAAGCAAGACCAACATCATTCCTATATGATCTTGGATTTCAGCCATAGAGGTTTGCATTTCAGCCACCTCCTCTCGAGCTTCATAAACCCATTTAAGTTTTCCTCTAATTCACCCACACATTGTTTTAGTCCAACTGGTGTGTTTTTGCCTCTTCCATACCCATCTCCATTTTGTCTACTAACATTCATGTAGTACTATCATGTGCAACGTTATGCATTTGATGCTTTTGAGATGCAATGTTACTAGCATGTCCATGCAAATGTCAACCCATCTAGTTAACTTTGGAATTCAAAAGAAAGGGAGCAAAGTTATACAAGGACTACCACCCTTGAAATTTGACCTGATGTAGAATCTATTCTAATCGAAGGTGCTAGAATTGTGATGACGCTTAACTTCAAAATTTTTCTTTCACATCCACACAATCATTTGATGTTGCTCTAGATTTTCAAATGACGCAAGAAATTGTCTTGACTTCACAACTTGAAGTAGAGAAATTGTCATTCTTCTTGCAAAGATGGAAGCAAGAGTTTCTTTAATTTGGAAAAAAAAGGGAAGAGAGTGTTTGAATCCTCGGAATGCTCTAAAGGAGCAACTCGGTTTGCTTCATCATATAGAGATGAAGAGCTAAAGTAGCTCCTGGGTGATATCTCTATAGAGAAATAATAAACACCCACTAGCTCCAATAGATGAAAAAGAGGGAAAATTTGTGTGAGTGTTGTAGACAAATGAGATGGGATGTGGATTAATCCCAATAGTGTGGAAAATTGGCTTGAGGAGCCTGTATAAAGCACAAAATTGACACCATGCATTCAACTCAAAAGAGAGGAGAAAATGCCTCAATTGTTTGAGGTTTGGGATGTGGATTAATCCCAATAGTGTGGCAAAATGGCTTGGGGAGCCTATATAAAGCACAAAATCGACACCATGCATTAAGCTCAAAAGAGAGGAGAAGAGGGATCCTCAAGTGCCTCCTCCTGGCTATGCATATTGACACCCACATAATGCATGTACAGGTTGAGGTTTGGCTATACCATCTTATTCATCAAGATGCCATTTTGGGGAATGCCATGGATGCTTGAATATAGTGTAACATTCATTGACCACCTCATCTCCACCATAGAGTGATCAAAATTGACTATTGCATCTTCCTTTATATCTAATAGGAATCACTAGGGCTAATATGCATCCTCTTTCAAAACCAATAGGGTTCCCTACAAGTAACATGTCTTCTTATGCATGACATGTGGGTGTGAATGTGGAAGACAAAGAGGAGCACATCAAGACACAATTTACAACTTCCTATTCGAGAAATAGGCATTTAAATCCAGGGGCTCATTGTAAAGACACTCTTGCAAGAAGAGGAATCACTTACCAAGACATGTACCCAAATCCATCTAGTACATTAGGCATCTCAAGACATATCATCCCAATGTATTCAAGAGGAAGAATACGCCCCAAGATTACATCCCTACACCATTGGCAAGAGCCAAATAACTAAAGAATAGGGGCCATATATTCCCAATGGGCGGAAGGTGACATCACGAAGAACATCAACCAAATGCCGAATCAGAGTGGCCTTCCAAATCATCAGGAAAAGAACCTCCCATCGAAAGCTAAGGCTTAGCAAGCTAAATAATAAGAAGCCTTATTCAATCCAATGCCACACCCAAAGAACCTCTTATGCAAGTGGATCCTAAAGAATTTGTTAAATTCCCAATAATTTAATAAGCAAATATGGGTACCCATAAAAGTGCTTAGTGTAGCTAGGAAGCACGAGACTCATCATCCCAATAGTTAACATGAAAAAACTAGTAAACCTACTTGAAATTTGAAGCCATTGAATGTTCCACTAGGGCCGTGATCCTTAGATAGGGCAAGAGAAACAAGGAGGGCACAAACCAAAATTTGATTCTAACCATGACACACATATTTCTCTAAAGGTAAAGCTAAGCTCTATGACTACTTGACTACATATTTGGACAACAAGAGAAATGCATATGATGCACAATACCAACGGATGTTAAAAGACTTCAATGACGGAGCTCAAGAATTAAAAAAGGGACACTTAAAGACCCATCATGAGATCTTGGGAAACATGACTATTGCTCAGACCGAAGAAAAGTTTGTATGTTGGAAAAAAGAATTGCTTCATCATTTTGAGGAGTTGCAAATGCAAAAGGATGAGAACTCAAGAGAGGAACCTAAAAGAGCCAACTGCAAAGGAAAAAGATAAGAAAGCTATGCAAGAGAAGGTCAAACCTCCTAACAAGAAGAATAAAGAAAAGAAGGACAAATAGAAGGCACCAAAAATAGCAAAAGGTGGGAGTTTGAATCATGGCTTCTCAAGGCTATCTCCAAAAGGGGAACATTTCAAGAGGCCATAATTGAAGAACTTGACCTTCAAGAGGCACCAAGATACCTGATAACCCCCCTAAAACCCATCATGAAGGAGCCCAATGCAAGCCTCAACCTTGATCACTTTTTTGCAAATATGCCCTTTCTGTAAGGAATGCATGAGGACACAAGAAGATGCTCAAGAAAGTGAAGTAATACCCTGAGTCAAGATGATCTGCATTGGGGTAGCAATCATGAGCACAAGAATACTAGCCAATCCCACACTCTGACTAAGTCGAAATCATCAAATGAATCAAGTTTTCCCATGCAAACCTCTATGATAAATATCTCTAGCATTAGGAGACATTTTGAGTCCATGTCGTTGCCACCTATTAATTCCTCCAAGAACCATTGTCTATCTCCACTAGTCGGATCCTCATCATCTAATCCCATACCACCACCTCCATAATAGAGTGAAGAAATACCCAAAAAACAATTATGTTGCCAGTATAGACTTTATCCATTGTGCAATTTTTGTACATGTTGCACGAATGTAATAAAGGAAATTATGCGTATTCACAACAAAATTCGTATCATATTCTTTAGAAGCAACTTGGAGGATTATATGATCCTATACAAATGGTTAACTTATTGCAAGTGCAAGTGGCATTAGGTGAACAAGCTGAAAAAGCAACCTATTCATCGACTCAATATCACTTGTTAGTTAAGGAGATTCAAGGGAACATAGTTGAAAGCAAAAACTTCAGTGAATACTAAAAACATGATCAAAGATATAAGAATGCATGCCCTAGAATTTAACTACAAAGTGCTCATGCAGCAACCATAACTAAGTTAACAGCTCAAGAGGAAGAATATCACATGATCAAAATGTAATTGGCCATGGAGCTGATGAACAAAGAAGCACTACAAAAAGAGCTCTAGTACTGCTCTAGTGCCTATGCAAGCAATTTTTCCCTTTTGTGCCAAACATATATACATGTTTCAGCTCGCCAGTACAAGTGCCTTGAAGTCTGATATATGTTTAACAAAGCTTGATAAGGTGGTTTTGTTCAACTTTTAGAGATACATTCATTTTTCTCCATGAGGGTATTTAGTCAATGGCCATGGCTGAAAGCAATGATGTATTCCATATGTTGGATGTTGATGAAAAGCTGGATGGTACTAATTACCCATTATGGGCATATATGATGTGTCATGTATTGGTAGCAAAAGGGTTGTGGAATATTGTGCAGTGATTTGGAAAATACCCTACTATACCTGTGAATATAGTTATTGAAGGTGATGCAGATGGCATTGAAGATGATGATCTTTACTCATGTTCGCGTTGTGGTTCCTATTGCACCTACTATAGAGAAACTTTGATGGGATGATAGAGATGCTCAAGCACATGCATTGATAGCTTTGTATGTCAAATGTGCCATATCCCTCACAATCACTCTTGCAAAAGAGCAAAGGATGCTTGCGATACACTTACCACTTTATACCCGACAAGAAATGAGGCTCATGTTGCTTACCTCTAAAAATAGTTGGAGAGTGAGCATATGAATGAAAGAGATTCTATGGATAGTTTTTTGACAAAGATCAAAGATTTGAAGGAGCAGCTAATTTCTGTTGATTAAGTCTTACCAGATAGTTCACTTGTGCAGATTGTTTTAATGGTCTTCCATATTCATATCGAGTTTGTTACTCTTGTGAAGAATGAAGAATGGGCATTTACTACTATATGCAATTATGATCCATCTTCTCATGGGTAGTGTATCAAAGTATTAAACATCTTCTTAGATGTTCGGTACTTTGATAATGGGGCAACCAAATAGATTACCTCACAATGTAGCTTCTTCAGTTTACTCGAGCTCGCCCCTACAAGGAATATTATCACATGCATTAATGAATCCTCTTATCTTGTAATGGGAGTTGGTAATATCATTCTGACCACCATTGATGGTAGTTCTTTACATTGTTAGATGCTTTCTTTGCACCAGGGATCAAGAAAAATTTATTGTCGATTTTAGAATTAGCCAAGATCGCTTTGTTTTCGAATTTGTTGATGATAGGTGTAGATTTCATGATCTCTCCAATGGTGATGTCATTATTGCTTCTGGCATTTTATGTTGTGGGCTATATATGCTCATACGCTATGCAAAATCTGTGAATATTTAACATGTGAAGTATAGAATTCTCAGACTATCTCATATGCAAAGCTTTGGCATGCACATTTTGGTCATCTAAATTATGCTAGTTTGTTATGCTTGCAAAAATTTGAAATGGTGTCCTCTCTACCCAAACTTGAGGCACCTTGTAAACATGTCTATGAAAGCTATATTTTGGACAAAATACAACATTCTTCCTTCCCCAAAGATGGTTTAAAATTCGAGCTTTCTATGAATTGCAACTTGTTCATAATGATGTCTATGGTCCTATGCAAACACCTTCTTTTGGGAACTACCTTTACTTCATGACTTTTATTGATGATTTTTCCAGGCATGTATGGGTGTATGCATTGGCAGAAAAATCCGAAGTGTTTATGTGTTTCAAACAATTTATGGTTTTGGTTGAAAATCTATCAACATGAAAATTATGTGCCCTCCATTCTCATCAAGGGGGGAATACATGTCTTCTAATTTTAATATATTTTGGGGTGAATGTGGGATAAAACATCAATGTACTATGCCATATACATCTCAACAGAATGGAGCTGCTAAAAGAAAGAACAAGTCTCTCATGGAGATGGTGATGTGTATGGTCAAAAGTCAGGCTTTACCACATAGCTTCTGGCTTGAGGCGTGTTATGTGTGCAACATTTGTACTTGACAGGTGTCCCACCAAAGCACTTCAATCTATCACTCCATATGAGGCTTGGCATGGTTGCAAGCCATTTTTTGTTGACTTGCATGTCTTTGGTTGTTTGGCATATGCATTAGTGCCTGAACAACAATGTAGGAAATTGTATGATAAAGTAGTGAAACATATTTTTGTTTTGTACAATTTTGAGATCAAAGGCTATCATCTATATCATCCACATACTAAATGGATTTTGGTTAGCCGTGATCTTGTTTTTATGGAAGATGCAATTCAACCATTACTTTCATTGATTAAGGAGACATAACTTAGCTCCACTTAGCTACCTCTTTTTATAAGTGGATAGTCAGGTGTTGCCAAATGAGGCAATTTCTTAGCCTTTAAAAGTTTCACATGATGATGCAGATGCAGATCATTCCATTTTTGATGCAGATTTACACTTGTCGATGAGGGGGCTGATATAGAGGAGGCAAAAACTATGCCTAAATGCCAAGTGCAGACTTTGTAAGATAGCAAATTAGATGCACCTCTATCATATCATACTCATTTAAGATCTCATAGTGCTTCTTGCCTCTAGTCTTTGTGACGAGAACGAGTCTATTTCTTTTCATGAAGCACAAAATTCAAAAAAATTGATGGTTGCTATGCAATGAGAGTATGATGCTATTACGAAGAATGGTACTTGGACTGTATGTGATTTGCCTCCTGACACAACGGTCATTGGCACTAAATGTGTATATGTTGATATATTTAGGTATTGATATGTGTGAACATGCTAGGAATGCTGGGGCATTTTTTTTCTCTCTTTAGTAGGTTTTTCCCCCAACTTGTATATACGCCTATAACTCTAAGGGTTCACTTATCTTTGTACAATCTCTTGGTAATACATTCAGTGTTGTGTGTTGTGCTACAAGTTTCTTCTTCTTCTTCTTCTTCTTCTTCTTCTTCTTCTTCTTATTCTTCTTCTTTCTGTTGTTCACGTGCTTCCGCATACCTCAAACTCCAACAATTGGTATCAAAGCAAGTCATTGCTTCATCGAGGGTGTCGTCAACACCCCTCTGATCACAACCTCAAAATCATATGAAAATTGGTGAGCATACTCAAGGTGATTAGGAGTTCAGAAGGGCTTTGCTTTGTTGTGTCAAAATTGCAATCTAAGCTTGGTTTGGCCTTCGAATACATTATCACAATGCTTGTGTAGGCAATTTCATCTTTTTTTGCCAAAGATATATACAAGTTTCCGTTTGCTAGTATAAGCAGTTCAAACTCTACTACATGTTTAGTAGAATTCGATAGGGTAGTTCTGTTCAACTTTTTGAGATACACTCATTTTTCTACATCAGGGTATTTTAGTAAGTGGCCATGGCCGAAAGTAGCAATGTATTCCATAGGTTGGTTGTTGAGGATAAGTTGGATGGTACCAATTTCCCATTATGGGCTCATATGATGCATCATGTATTGGCTGCAAAAGGACTATGGATTATTGTGTAGGGTGTTGAAAAACGTCCTATTACACCTGCAAATATAGTTACTAAAGGTGATGCAGATGGCATTGAAGATGATGATAGTCTTTAGATTCTTGTTCGTGTTGCCGTTCCTCTTGCACTTATTGTCGAGCAACTTCATTAGGATGGCAGAGATGCTCAAGCACATGCATTGATAGCCTTGTCTATCAAACGTGCCATTATTCCTCACATTTGCTCTTGCAAAACAACAAAGGGTGCTTGGGATACACTTACCACTTTATACTGGGCAATGAATGAGTCTCGTGTTGCTTACCTCCGAAAACAATTGGAGAGTGAGCACATGAATGTAAAGGAAATGATCATGTCATAAAGAATTTTCCAAAACTTGTTGCAAAAGAGGCAAAGAAGAAAGAGGTTGAAATGGTTGTTGCAGAGGCCTCTACACCCAAAACAGAGTTTGCTAATATTGTGCATAATGAAGAATAGGCATTTAATACTGTTTGTAGTTATGACCCATCTTCTCATGAACAATGTATGTCTGTAGTAGACTTAGATGTTTGGTACTTTGATAGTGGGGCAACCAAACATATTACCTTGTAGTGTAGTTTCTTCACTTCACTTGAGCCTACCCGTACAAGGAATATTGTCACATGTGCCAACAACTCCTCTTATCCTATCATGGGAGTTGTTAAGATAATTCTAACTACTGCTGATGGTAGTGCTTTTACATTGTTAGATGCTTTATTTGTGCTAGGGATCAATTAAAATCTGTTATTAGTTTCAACATTAGCCAAGATTGGCTTGGTTGTGAAATTTGTTGATGACAGATGTATAGTCCATGATATATCAAATGGTGAAGTCATTATTGCTTCTGGCATTTTATGTCGTGGGTTGTATAAGCTCATACATAATGAAAAATCTGTGAATGATTCAGAAAGTGTATTACATGATTCTCAGGCTCTGTCAGATGCAAAACTTTGGCATACACACTTTGGTCATCGAAATTTTGCTAGTTTTTTATGCCTAGAGAAATATGAAATGGTGTCCTATCTACCCAAACTTGAGGCACCTGGTAAACATGTCTGTGAAGGTTGTAATTTGGGCAAAATTCAGCATTCCTCCTTCCCAAGAGATGGTTCCGCACTAGCTAGTAAAAAATGTAGCTTGTTCACAGTGATGTTTGTGGTCCTATGCAAACATTTTCTTTTGGGAACTATCTTTACTTCATGAATTTCATTGATGATTTTTCTAGGCATGCATGGGTATATCCATTGAAAGAAAAGTTTGAAGTGTTTATGTGCTTCAAACAGTTTCAGTCGAGGCTGAAAATCAGCATGTAAAATGGGCACCCTTCGTTTGGTTTGAGGGGTGGAATATATGTCATCTAGATGCATATTACCTCAAGCATGTAAAAAAATCCATGTACAATAGTAGGATTTTAGGGATTTCTAGATAACATGTCAATCTCTTGTGTGAAAGGACCAAACTTAGGCAACTTGTATATAAGTCACTTGGTAACACAATAATATTGACACTAACTTTTGAAATTCGTGATTCCTTCTTCTTTCTTGTGTATCTTCTTCTTAGTGAGCTTGTATGTGTGTTTGAGGCATGGAACATATGCTTGGAGGTGTTATCTACCCATTCCCCACCCTTTTTCACTGATATCATGTGTGTGTGTGAAGTGTAGGGAGTCATTAGGTGTAGATAGGTGATTCCTGACACTTAGTTTTTTGGCTATAACTTGGAGCAGAGCAGTCTGATCGAGCTAAAAATACTTGAGAGATTCAAAAAAAATCATGGTGTTGACCATATTCGAGCATCAAAGCTAGGAGAAATCCTCAATTTTGTGTATGTTATTGCACCAAGTATCATGACACATACCTATGTGTAGGAGATGTTGTGTGAGGTGGAAACCCACTTTCATATACAATACTTGACCCATACCCACATCTACAATCACTAGAGCACATGTTCCCATGCACTTGATCAGGTCATACTCTCGGTTTGATAATTTAATTTGTGTATCAAACCACCACTATGTGCACTTGCTAGACGTGTGAGGGCTAGATAATCTCACTTGTCATGAGTGTATAGGACCTTGTGAGTTAGACAAACACATTTTTGGTGCTTTTGCCAGTGATGAGGGCCTAATTCAAGGTGCCTACGTAATGGTTCGAGTGTCATTGTGAAGATGGTGAATGTGAAGAAGGAGTTCAATATCATGGCAAGTCATTGATCACTTGCACTTGTTCTCATGCTCTAGGAGTATATGTGTGTAACAAGTTCTTAGGATTAGGTTAGGATGTGGAGAAGTTAGAGTTTAGGATTTAGAAAAGTAGCATGGGAGTAGGTTAGGACAGCCAAAACCCTCATAAAACCAAAAATTTCATTTTTCAAAGGGATCTTGGTTAGTGGCTAAAACCAAAACCACATCCGAAAAAAAATCCATTTGCAAAGTGCAAGTATCATGGAGAGAACTAGCAAGCGACTAATATTGTGGAGCACCATATCATTTAGAACTCAACTTACAGAGGGAGTTAGGAGTTAAAAAGTGATAGGATATTTAAAGTGAGCTCTACACCTTGGGCATGTCATTTTCACATATACACATGCATGTGGCGAGAAATGACACATCCCAAGTGCTATAAAGGATGTTCTTAAGGAACAAATAAGAAATTTTGATGATACAAGCACATAGGGGAAGAGAAGAGTGCACAAGGATCACAAAGATCACGTTAAAAATTAAGAATAAGTCAGGAATAGTCCAAGTGTCATGAGCAGCTGAGTTTCAAGTATCGTGATAGTTGAGTATCGTGTATCATGGCTAGTTGAGTATCATCACATGGTATTCATGTATCGATCCACATGGTATTCATGTATCAAGTATCATGTGTCGTCCTCTTTGTGTGTCATGTATGGCTGATACACACAAGTTTGTCATCATGTGACAACAAGTATCATGTATCATCATGTGTAAGTATCATATCATCTTACCCAAGTGTTGTGTATCATGTGAGTCAAGTATCATGTGTCACCGATACCACCAAGTATCATGTATCACCAATTCAAGGTCATGTGTCGCCGATATCACCAAGTATCACGTGTTGTTGATTCAAGGTCGTGTTTCGTGTGTCGCTAGCCATGTGTCATATCGTGTGAGTCAAGTGTCATGTATCGTCAGAGAGCTTAAGTATCATGTGTCATGAGTTTTCTAGGACAAGTCAAGTTTGATCCAGAACTGATGCTTAGGGTATTTCATATTCAATAGACACCACTGTTACCTAAAAACCAAACTTTGAAATGTTGAAGTTAGGTATAGAAAAATTGAGGGGCATCATAGACTATGAATGAACATGAGATTTGGATCTTAGGGAACCTAAGGAGTGTAATTTCATTAGTTGGGAGTGTGACTTAGAGAAGCATCCACTTCACATATTTAGATACTTCTAGTGAATCTGAATGTGAGCTAATATCAACTTCTGAAGACATGCATAATTCTGTGTACTCTTCAAAAGTCATGTCTTTGATAGAAGGGGACTATAGGACTTCTTTGCAATATGTTTCTACAAACTTGCAGAGAGTTCTTATATACCAAGATGGAGTCAATAGATCAATGGCAAGACTGAGAAATTCCATCACCTCTGAAGTTTTCCAAAGACTATCCATAAAGTTTGAAGGAGGTTTCTATGTAGATAAAGAGGAAGTTTGTACTTAGTGATTGACCAACTTGAGAGAATCAACAAAATGGGGGAAATTGAGGAACCAAATAACCCGACTAGTATGGACAATAGAGAGGCAGTGATGACTTCAAGAGGGAAGTCTATTGTGGTGAGTATTTTGAGAGGGGATAAAACTCCTCAAGATGATGATGTGATGGACTTTTATCTAATTGATGGAACTAATAAGTTGTTGCAAGCAGTTGTTCCTTTAATTGGAAGTAGTGTTAATCCTGCTGCCATTTATGAGCTGCACAATCTAGAAGACTCATCAAGAGTCACATACATAGATCAAGATAAGAGAAGATATTAGGAAGGAATGGATACAAAAAAGGTATGCCCATGTTTCCTCCTAGGGATCAATCAACCACTTCTCAAAACACACAGAGTCAACAACAAAGCCAAGAAAACCCTAATCTATGTCAAACTAGTTGACAGAATGTTCCATAGATACCTTATGTTCACTCTCCAATGGCAAGCAATAGCACAGTGCTAAATCCTCAAATGGGAGGTGAGATGATGAATAGACCACCCTTTCCTCTAAGACCTCTACAAGGATGAGGACTAGGTGTGTGTCTAGTTGTTCATGTTATTCCTTGACCACTTGCTATAAGAAGAAGGCTGAGACCTTATCGAGTTACAAAATGCCTAAGAAATCACTATGATGGATCAGAAGATCCTTATGATCACATGGTTGAATTCAAAAAAGTGTTGCAAGCTTAACATGTAGATGAATTCTTTATTCAGAATGAAGCTTTTGGACTCATATTGTTCCAAACAACTTTGACATGGTTCGAGCCCTTGGATTGTAATAGATTTGTTAATATTGAACAATTGTTGGAGGAATTTATTGGTGAGTTCTCAAAGAGAGGGATTAAACATAATACGTATTCTTTGACTCATAACTTCAAACAAACAAGCAACAACTCTGTAAGACTAGTAGCCAGAAGGTTTAAGCAATATGTGGATCGATGTCCAATGGTAGAAAGGCCTACCCAAAAAAGAATGATCTCATTATTTTTGGATGGACCAACTAATGGGAGTTTGAGAACATTGGTATATGTGAAGTGATTAAATACTTTGGATAGATATCTCAAGGAATCCATAGATTTGGAGGACAATTTAGCCAATGAACTAAAGATTCCTCAGACTCCTACTAAGTCTAAAGAAACTTCTAGTAGCGTATCGACTCAGTCTAAAAACATGGAAGAATTAGCAAATTTGGTTGCTAAAAGGTTGGGATTTCAAAAACAACAAGGGCCCAAACCCTAACAGGCTCAACCTATGCAGATGCCAATCCTAAGGATATGTGTTCATTGTAGAGTGGATCACCCATCTCATGCTTGTGCAAGATGAGACCTTCTCCATCACAACAATATCCATATGTAAGACCACCCATGTAGGGACCAATCTTCTATTTCCACATTGAGAAGAAATACACTAATCACATTACTAAAAATCATCCTTACAACCGACAACTTGGACACCCACAACATCTTCAATATAGGCCATATGGACATCCACCTAGAGACCAAGCTAGGGAGGCTCCTTGGTATGCTCCATATTAAGGAACACCAATGGCTTAGAGGCCATATGAGTATCAATGTTATACTAAACCTCAAGTGATGTTGGTACAACAACCACCCCACCCTTAGAATGTAGTGCTAGTTGAGTACACACAACTAGAAGAGAACCTAGAGAGAGTCATAGTACCCATAACCCCATTGAAGAGCTCTAAAAACATGAGCTAGATCCATGAGCATATCTATGGTGATTATTATACATATGACTATAGTCCCATAGAATATGAAGCAACATACGGACAACAATACTACAAATATGATGGCTATGGAGACTCTTATGGATCAAAAAATGCCAACATAATGTATTATTCACCTAAAGTTCAAGCTCCAATACGATAGCTAGTAAGAACACATTCACCAAGAGGACCCTGTTATAAACCTTGAGGAGACCATTTCATCAAGGAATGTACAATGGCCTATCACCCACCTCCTCAAAAAATTTGGGAAGGATACTACAGAGATTGTGGAAAAGAACACATGTTTAGGGATTGTCCCAAGAATCCCTCCAGAGCATATTCCACTACCCAAATCAATGTGATTGAGGTAATTCGATCCTTTGGCAGTGATAAAGAGTATGTGGTAACACTAAAGGCCATCACACAAGCCAAAGCTAAAGAAAAAACAAAAACCCCTAGTGACCAGATACCCAAAAGTCCTATAATTGAAAAGGAAGAAGAATCTTCACCCATACTCTGAGGAATTGTGGGAAAGCTGTACGAAGAGAAAGGCTAAAAAATGGAAGTCTAAAGGAGAGAAGATTAAAAGCAAATGGATGAAAAAATCGGCTAAAGGAAAACAAAAGTCCATACATGAGAAAGATTATATGTAAGTAAGACAAGCTAACCAAGAAAGTGATGTGGTGAAGGAAGGACAGTTAAAGAACCAGGCAGGATAGATTCTAGCAAATCCTATGCCTAAAGACTTAGAAATGTTGTTGAAAGCCCATAAGTCTTGAATAGAGGTAGGACCTAGTCTAAAGCATCATGAATGATGTTATCCTAGAAGAGACCTAGAAAAATAGAAATTGAAATTATGTAAGAAGCTTATTGAAGTTGCTCAAACTACGTTAGAAAAACCAATCCCAACCATTCAAGAGATGTGAATTCCAAAGAACAAATTCCAAGAATGCTTAGAAATTTTTAACTCAAAGCAGGCAAAAATAGAACTATCTAAAGATTAACATAGGATAGCCTTTGGCACTGAATGGGGACTCTATGCCTTTCATGTGATGCCATTAGGGTTCATGAATGCCCTGACTACCTTTCAACAACTAATGTATCATGTCTTTAAGGATTCCTTGCACAAAAATCTAGAAGTCTATGTGGATGATTTGTGCGCACATTCCCACATAAGATGAGATCACATCCCATAACTCAGACAAATATACAATAAATGTAGAGAATACCAAGTGTGCTTAAATCCGGAGAAGTGTGTATTCATGGTTCAAAAAGGGAAAATCTTAGGCCACTAATGTCAAAGAATGGAATCTCAACAAAAAAAGACAAAGTAAGAGCCATAAGGGAGATATCATGACTTAGAATAGTGAAGGAATTACAAGCATTCATGGGCCATTGTGGTTATTATAGAAGATTCATATGATTTTATGAAATCATAGCCAAGTGCTTGTACAACCTTCTAACCAATTTTGAGTGGAATGATGAAACATTGCAATAATAGAAGATTAGTAAGATGGTTTCTCTTACTTACAGAACATGATTTTAAAGTACTGGTGAAAAAATGGAAAACCCACTTATGGGTTGATCACCTCTCATGACTCACTTTCGGAGGATCCCCGCAAGGTTTGTTATATGATCTTTCTAATGCATATTTGTTCAACCCAAAAGTATTTCCAAATTGGGCAAAAGAACTAGTGAAAATCTTGACTTATGGATCAATGATCCCCATAGTAAGAACCAAGAGAGAAGTAATAAGATTGCAAAAGACCTATATACTAACAGAAAGCATCTATAAGCAAGATGGGCAAGGAATTTTAGACTACTATGTGGACAAAGTGGAACACCATAAGTGGCTACAATTGGCACATGTATGTGCCTTGGGATAACACTACCCTAAATAGTGAACCCTATATAAATTGAACATTTAGGTGTATATTGGCCAACAATGGAGTCTAATGTGCATAAACTAATAAGAAATAACCAACTTGTATTAGCATACCCCTAATAGAACATACAACATTATATCAAGTTTTTCTAATACGTGATTGGAGCAACCATTTAGTGAGCTTCCTAAAAGCAATAACTTTTCCCAAAGAAATGGCACTAGCATGATAATGGAGTTTAGCAGAGCAAGCACATGACTATGTGTTAATTGGAGAAAATAAGGAGAGATGGATATTTGAGGTTATACATACATGAGAGAAATTACTTGAGAGTACTTGATGCACATACATATGTGAAACGTTGTGAAAAGTTCCAAAGAGCTCAATATCCAATAAGAAAAGATGAGATGTCATTGAGACCCATGATGGGAGGATGTGCATTCTCCAAATGGAGCATATAATTTATGGGACCCATTATTCCTTTGACAAAAAACTCTCATGCTGAATACATCATAGTTGCCATAGATTACCTAATCAAGTGGGTAGAACTGAGAGCTACATACAAGAATGACATGCAAATCATGGCTAGATTCTTATTTGAGAATGTTTTCACAAAGTAGAAACTTGCGATAGAACTAGTCAGTGGTAGAGGAGTTGCATTCTTGAAAGAAGCGATTGAAAATCTATTACATGATTTCATGGTGACACAAGAAATTTGCACCATATCATCATCAAGCAAATAGATAAGCTGAGGGTACAAACAAAATCTTGTGTAATGTATTGACTAAGCTAGTGGATAATAAACACATTGATTGGGACAAACAACTATGTCATGGTATTTGGGCATATCGAGAGGCCTATAAAATGGTATCCAATGCAACCCCATTTCAAATGTTCTTTGGCCAAAATGTTGTGCTATCCTTAAACTTCTTGACACCCACATTGAAAGTAGCACAAATGCATTAGTGCAAGGACCATGAACTATCCTCCAAGATACTAGTTCTAGAGCACTTAGGAGAAAAGAGATTGAGGGAAGCAACACGAATATGCACAACCAAAAAGAGATAGAAAGCCTACTTCAATGCACACATGAAAGAAAAAGGCTTAAAATTTGGCAATTTAGTCGTGGTTTACACACTCAAAAAACATGCCTATAAGTTAGAAGAACATGGTTATGGATCGATGATTATCAATAGACTTCCTATGAGTGCACCATGCAACTAGCGACCCTAAAAGGAGAAGTGATGACCAACTACATCAACGGTTGGAGAATCAAACTCTATCAAAAACCTTTCACAAAAGAGATGCTCACACGATTGAACCAGGCTAAGGAGCATATGCATATTCGCGAATTGAGATGCCCTAAGATATCATATGGCTATGTGTTAAACACAAAATCAAGCCAATACTAGTATTATAGATCGACAACTTTTCATATCAGTTGAACTAGGATATGGCACTACAATCAATATGATGAGAGTCCATATTGACTATGAGACAACTAGAAGCACCATTAGACAACCTTGTTGTCTAAATATGGGCTTATAGATAAAGCCAATGGAAGCATATCGTGTAGGCTTGGGAAGTGTAGAAAATCCATGTTTAGGGGAAGCGAAAGTTCCAATTAATCTTCAAGACGTCCTCTTAATGATTAGGCTCTTAGTATGCCATGAGAATGATCTCACATCTTTAATCTTAGGCCAAGAATAGTTATACAATTGATTTGAACCTAAGGAAGAGACTCCTAAAAGTTTGGATCAATAAGCAGTGCCTTAAGATTGAACTGGAATGTCAAGAACCTTCTTGTTCCCTCAAACTTTCTTAATCCTCCATCGATACCACGACAAAAATCTCCACAACCAAACCATGAATGTTTCACGATGTGACCCACAATCAAATGTATATGGGTGCCCAAGAAACCTTTGAAGGCACAACCTAACACACTCCACATTTGGTGCCAAAAGCCAGCTTACAAGATAGACCCTAGTCTCCACATTGGGCTTTGGCCTTCCGGTCACAACGCACGTAAATTTCCTCAACCTAAATCATGATCACCAAGCCTTACATCCCTATACATTGCGTACAAATGGATGCCAAAGAAAACATACCCCCAATCTCTTCACTCTATAACATATCATCCACATGCCTTAACTTGAATCTAGTTTCCATGTAACACTTATCCATTACTATGAAAACCAAATCAACTTTTTAAAACACCACATAAGTCTAGACTAAAACCATTGATGTACAACCCTATAAAAACCACTTGAATAAGTTGTATAATAATCCTAGATGAGCTTACCATAGACATGTTGCACCATTTTGAGAACATGCACTTTCCAAGTATGCATCTAGGATCTAGAAGCATGTTGATCGCAATTACACAAGTGCACTCATAAGAGTTAACAAGAGAATTCATGTTAGAATTGGAAAGGGATTGTGGTTCTGCCATACTAGGATCTAGCATCTCCAACCATATTAACATGTAATTTTGCTTGTCTTAGTAGTGTCACTAGTATTATTAGTTCATCCAATGGTAGTGAATGTACCAAAATCAATGTTGATAGACTACAGTTCTATCCTAGTCGAGGAGTACCCACTCCTCCCACCATAAGGGTTTGCTATTTTCTAGGGAGAAATATCAATTGAAGATCCCCCCATAAATTGCATTGATAGAGTTCATGCTAAGTCACACTGGTTTCAGGGTTTACTTGGTCCCCTCGTAGATGGGAAGTATATTTGGGAGGCCAAGTTAGAATTTGATCATGGATGGTGAAGATTTCAGTTCTTCACTCAAGAATTCAAGACTTTATCAAATTCAAATTAAATGCACCCTATTTGAGAGGAATTTGGCTTAGATGAGTATTTCACATCACCCTTGCAAGCACATTTCTACAAGTGCTATTTCTTGATCCACACATTGGAAGTTGGATTAGAAAAGGATGTATTGCGAACCTTTGTACTTCCATCTCTTCTCTTGAACACTCTTTGAATAGATTCAAACTTACTCACAAGTTAGTTTGAGAATCACTATGGATGTTTGGAATGTATGCTTCATCCAAAAAGGAACTGTTAATTCTTGAAGAAATGAAGAAAAGTGAAGTACTCAAGCTATCATAAATGTCTACAATAACATCGAATCTATCCACTACACTTTGTATGTGTATGCAACATTTCAATTTCCTAGGGTAGGCTCAATTCACACAAACACATAAAAAGACCTAGTTTATTTTGTATTTGGATCAAAATTCTTCACTTTGTATTGATCTGCCAGTCTGGATAATGGACTAACTCTACACTGCAAATGCAAGGTGGTCACGAAAACAAGTGCTCAATGGCTGTTGTGCCATCAAATTACTGACATGTGTCTAGCCTATGATATAACTATCAAAAGGTCACTCACCTAGGGATAATCACACACATTCAAAGGAGGTAGAGGTTCAACATCTCACCAAATGAAAAGAATGCGGGGCAGTATTCCATGCGTGCAACCAATTGAGACTTCACACATCCCCCTACCATTTCCAACAAGGACAAATCTTATCATCCCCCCATTCACTATATGGTTAACATGCCCTATAGCCACGTCCACACATGAACAATTCATCCAAGAATAAGTTATTGTCAAAGCAGACATCATGCAGATGGAAGGCACCACCATAGAGGGCTTCTTGTTTCCCCTCAGTGACATGATCATAGATGAAGTGGGCTCGATGTTTGAGTTTGAGATTCCTAACCCACTTGAATGACCTTGTCATCGATTTTCAATTTTTAGATATGCACTTTGCCCCCCAAGAGTATGAACAATCGAGCTATTAGAATCTCAAATAGAGAAGGAGGATAATGAGAACAATGAGAAGAACAACAACATGAGGATGAAGAAGAGGATGAAGAAGAAGAGGAAGAGCAATTAGCTGAGAACCGAACCTATACTGAAGTATTGAGATGGCTATATACTAAAATGAAAAAAGTCCAAATTAGAAATTACTTAAACACAAAAAGAAGACACACTCTATTGGGTTTTTGATGCCCTATGAATTCTCATGAACCAAGTGCCAGATTTCTATGAACAAAAAGAAGACACACTCTATTGGGTTTTTGATGCCCTATGAATTCTCATGAACCAAGTGCCAGATTTCTATGAACAATGCTGACTATACCAACAAACAACCATCAACACCAACATTCAAGTGCCTTTACATCCCAACATTTCACAAAGATCTATTCTCTAAGGCCACACAACATCACCGATCCCATTGATTGAGACCAACACCTTTTCCACTACACACTCACCACCACTCGCTACTAGCAAGCAATTCCAAGACTTCCTTGTTAATTTTGAAGCACCTTCATGCCAAACCACACCATCAATTATCACCACCTCCTCACCTATTACTCCCACTCAAACATTAGTCCCACCTACAATCGCTCCTCCTCAACCACCTATCCACCCTCAATTTCCAATCCTTTCATCATTATCATTGATGACAATCACCACTACCACCAACCCATGAGCTTCACTATTCAGTTCCCTCCTTGAAATTAGACCTTGACCAAATGTATCAATAGCCCAACCTGTACAAACCATGACACCATTTTTCCCAAGAGTCACACACATTGAAATTCCACTATTCAGTATATCAGCATCACAAGAGCAAATGATAGAACCAATGGATATATCACCACCTTTATCAGTGTACCCACAACCTCTCCCCACCTCACCTCCACCCTTCTCCTCTATTCCAACTCCACCCCCATGCACTAGCATCCACATATTCCCACCCCCTTTCCCTAGCCTCTTTGCATTTCCACAACACCCACCTACATTTTTACATAAGAATCCAATATTTTCTTCATTAGACATTGAAAATGCCTTTGTTCAAATATTTAATTATATGCATCAAATTTGGAAAGAGTATGCCACTATCGATCATCTTAATGAAAATATGCAGGCTTAAGATGCATCTTTACAGGTATAAGTGAACGTGCTTATGGTAGAGAAGCATCCCTCAATGCCAGGTATACCACTCTCAAGGAAGCTCATATATTGTTAGTCACAGTTTGAACATCAGGATAAAGATGTTGTACAACAATTGGAAGACAACTTGTGCATCCAGATGGAGTGAAGCACAAAACTAAGCCACAACATGGTATTGCTAAGAAGCTATCTAGCTACTACACACGAAGAGAACACTAGGTTACAAAAGATGAATGAAGAAAATTTCAAAGCAACTATGGAAATGACGGAAACAACACCACTGAGTCCATCATATTTTCAAGCAGTTGCCCCAACTATTAAGATGATTCTAGAGGACTACACTAATGTATTGATAGAACATGGCAAGCTAACAAAGGAGCTCACCAATTCAAAATCCACCACATGTCCCAAGTAGCCATTGTTAGACCATAAAAAAGTATCTCAATCACTATTCCTGAAGAGATGCAACAATAGTTGGACGAGTTGAGAAGACAAGTAGCAAAATTTCTACCCAGCTATAGAAATATGATCTAACACTAAAAATAGCATGCAATGAAAGAACAACATCATCACTTGAATTACTAGAGGAAGGAGAAATGATCCAAATACCGATGGACCTTGTTTATGAAGAAGAATGTGAGACACAACCAGCTATTGGTGGCCATGTGATAGAGGAAGGACAAGACATATTCAAACTTCAATGAGACAATTAGGTCAAGCAAATAGGGGAAAGCTTTATCTTCTTAGTTTTATTCTTTGTTGCTTCTTCTCGTATTCTTTTCTCTTATTCTTTCCATTTTTTAGCCCCATGGAGTCATTAAAGCATATCTTCTATCAAAGGATCCTGATAGAGCTTGACTCTACATCCATTGATGTAGCTTGGTAACACCTCTCCTTCTAAAGTGGCTAATTACACATCACCACTAGTCAATATCCTATTGATAATCATGGGTCCATAGCCACTTTCCTCTAATTTCCGTGCATGGTTCTTCAAAGTGTATACCAAGACTAAATCACTAGCTTTTAGGTCTTTTTCTTTTATGTGTGTATCAAAATAAGCCTTTTTTCTCTTCTTATCTATGTATATGCCTCCTACCGCTCTCATTCTAGTTTCACCTAACCGCTCTAAATGCAAGATCCTAGAGGATAGCTCGTGGCTTGTCCATTGATGCTCTTGTGCAACCCTGAGTGTAGGTATCAAGAAATCTAAAGCAAGCACAACATTTAGGCCAAAAACCATTTTGTTGAGCCCATACAAGTCATATTGGCAAAAGTCAACTATAATCAAAGTCAACTATATTCAAAGTCAACCATAATCAAATTCAAAAGGTCAAAGTAAAACTAGTCAAAGTTAACATGTTCAAGGTCAAAGGTCAACATGGGTGAAGTCAAAGCATTCAAAGTCGAGTGTCAAGGTGCACCGGTAGTGCACAATTAATTGTTCACAAAGGGTAAAATTACAAAAAGTTGGTTGCAGAGATTTTTCTATAATTTCTCTAAGGTTCAAAGTGTTTTTAAAGTGTTTTGGAAGGTTAAGGTGAACCCTCTCTTAGGTGCACATTTGAAGAATTATAAGGCAAAATGCGAAGGTATGTGAAGCGGCAGCGTACACAGAAGTAAAAGTATGGCCCCCCAATTAAATTTTTTGTTTTAGTCTAAAGTCACTACAGGACAAAACATGGATTCGTTGGCTACCCACTTTGAGAGACAATCTTGGAACATCAAAGTGAGCACACCAAGATACTCTAGCAGTTAGGAGCGTATGTGAATCGAGACTCAAATCAAGGCAAGGCATTATTCTTGGAGAACTAAGCAAGGTGAGCATAGTGTAAGCGAAGAAAGAGAGAAGTGCAAGAGACACACAATGTGCGACACAGAGAAGTGAAGTGCAAGGTGTGCATGAAGAGTGACTAAGAAGTGTGCAGAGAAGTGCTAAGCATACAAAAAAAGATCCCTAGGTCTCATTGATGCTGTGCGCGTGTCGACAAAAGGTGTCCATCCCTCCCCCTATTGGAAGCTTGAGTGCAAGGTGTGCACAAGTGCAAGCTTGGAGAAGGTGGAGGTATGGTGCAGAGAAGGCTGGCAGCAACAAGAACCTTGGGTATTTTGTACTTTGTGATTGTGCACTCTATGGGATTTTGCACAGAAAGCATTGGATTGTATTGTGCATCACCATTGTATTTTCCTTCTTATAATCAATCGATAGAGGCTTCAAGTGACTGTATCTTTCTTCTTATCTTTCCCTTTTCTCCTACAAACACTCAAATCCCTTTCTGCACAAGAATCCCCCAACAAAATTTGGCATGCCTGGTGGGACTCCAAGGAGATTTGAACATAGGAGAAGAAATATTGCAACATGGAGAAGCATTATTCAAGTGCTGACAATATTACTTTATTGGGTTAAGAGGTAAACCTTCTTATTGATTATCTTAGCCTAAGAGGATTATGAACAACTCATGGCCGCAACCCGATCTGAAAAATTGAGGGTCACCTACAAAGCAACAAGAAGGAAGGTGTAGAAGATCTTCCAATCCCCTATCATCAACATCATCAGTAAAGAACATGGCAGGTTAAGTTGATTTGGAGACTCTACTTTCTAGATTAAATATAAAATTTCCTTCTTTCAAAGGCTTAGCTCAGGAAGATCCGGACGAGCATATTAGGAGGTTCTTAGCATTATGCAAAACAAGAGGTTTGATGGGAAGAGAGGATGCCTTTTTGATACTCTTTCTTGCCACATTAGAAGGGTTAGCAGATAAATGGTTCAACCAGTTTGCTGAAAACCATTTCACCACTTGGGATTTAATGAAAGATGCATTCAAAACTCAATTCCAGCATGGGAATACTACAGAGATAATCATAGAGGAATTAGAAAACTTGAGACTCCACATGATTTCTTTATTAAGAAATGGTTAGCTAAACCTCTTCCAGTGACTACACAATGTAAAATCAAGGAATTAATGTTGCCAATAGCCTCCATAGAAGAATTTATCAATACAGCTATAGGATTGGAACAAATCAGATAGCAGTATGGGGCAAGCTCTTCCAATTTGTCATATTCTACAAAACCGGAAGACCCTGTAATTCATCTAAGGCAAGAGCTTGAGAGCTTAAAAAGGAATAAGCCCCATAAAAGCATTGAAGTTACAAAAGGAAGAGGAAGCCCAAGCAGAAGAACTTTCTCAACTTCGACAGGAGTTGTAGGAACTCAAGGGGGGTGGCATGAAAAGTGGGCTATGGTGTACCATGTGTAGTAAGTAGGGTCATGTGGTAAGTGAATGTCCATTGTTAAGTGTAACTTCCCAGCTATGTAGGAAAGCTCGTCATGAGGCCCACAAATCTCAATCAAGAGGGATGCCAACACAACCCTATTGGGCAGAAGGAGATGCTCAATTCTCAACTAATGTAATGGCGGCAGCTCCCAGCTAAGGTAACAACTACAATCAAAGACCTAGAGGTAATTATAGAAATGGGCCTAGAAGGCCAATTATCTGTTTCAGGTGTTGAGAGTGTGGTCATTATCAAAGTAAATGCACACTGCCAGAAAATGCTCTCCCTTGTAGGAATTGCCCAGATGCCAGGGATCATTACACAAATTGTTGCCCACAAAACAAAGCATCTACATCTAGGCCCCATCTCCAAATGATCTCAGTAAATAATCATGGAGCAGTGGAAGGAGCCACTGTTGTACAATCACCATCCACTAGAGTGGTATAAGAATAGACTCCATGGTCATGCAGACAAGAAGCAAATGGAAAATTCTAGAAGAACCAAACTAGGGATCAAATTCTTTTGGAAGCGACAAAGATCACAAGGTACAACAGAGCAAATCAGATATCTATGAGGATGCAAAACAAGAGAAAGGAAGTTCAACAAAAGGTGAAGAGGTAACACAAAAAGACGTTTTTTCAAAAACTAATGATTTCATTGGGAATGCATATTGTCGGGCCCACAAGGAACTTGAGAAATCAAACATCAAAATTGACCTTAGGGAATCTGGAGCTTCAAGATTATTCAAGTCAATTAAAACAGAGGTTAGTATTCTCGAGTTGATAAATATGGATGCAAAATTCAGGTCTGAAGTACTGCAGATTATTGATGAGGCTTCCTCATCCACCTCGGTGGCCAAGACTACTGCATTAAGCCAAGGGAAGGGTGTAGAAGAAGCACCTCTCACTGACTATAAGAGTCCTAGGCTGATAGTAACAATTAAAGGATTAAACTTACAAGGAGTCATTGTGGATGGTGGGTCTGGCATAAATTTGATGCCTGAGCATACCATGGAAAAGCTTGGCCTACATCCATCCAGACTAGCTCATTTCACTGTTACTTTGGCAGATCAAAGCAAAGTAAGGCCAATGGGAGTGATCCCAAAAGTTCAACTGGAAGTACAAGGTAACCTCTTCATTTTGGATTTTGTGGTATTAAGACTACCCAAGTAGAAGGGGGATTTCCCCTCTTGATTGGAAGACCATGGCTGAGGCATGCAAGTGTCATTCATGACTGGGGTACAGACACTATGTGGGTACAAAAGAAAGGGCAAGAACTTATACAGATACACCTAGAGGAGGGCCCAGATCATCAAGGGAACACCAACATGATGCAATCAATTGGCATTTTCATGGAACCAGAAATGGAGGACCAACCACAAGTAGAGTTCGAGGAAGAAGAAGACATTCTGAATTGACTGCAAGCAGGCAACTCTTCCTCTTGTTTTGGAGTTTTTCTCAATAATTCTTGCACAGATGAATGTTATGATGAAAATGAGGATAAAGTTCAGGTTTATGGATTGGGAGAACCCATCACAGACCACAGAAGGGGGAGGAAGACACCCCTCAAATACAACTTGGAGGAGGATGCAACAACAAGAGAGAAAGAAGTTACTGAAGTTAAAGACAAGGTAAAACATACTAGTGAAGAATGTTCTTTACCAATTCAAGAAATCCCTGTAGGATGGATGCAAGACAAAGAGGAATACATTGAGATCTAGAACACTGTTGCTTATGCAACAATGCATGAAAAGCTATTGGAAGAAAACAGGGAGCATGAAGATACCATGGTAGAGAGAAACCCTGTAACACACAAAGTAGAAGAGATATGTCTTCATGCTACAAAACAATTGATAGAGACTCAAATCAAGAGGAAGGAGGCACATGATCGGAATCTATGGACCAATAACTTATAAACAGGCATGTTAGTTCTTCTCCATAGACCTCAAATCCACCCACAAGTAAGGGGAAAATGGCTTCCACACTAGGAAGGACCTTATCGAATTAAGACAATGCTGAATTTGGGTGTTGTGGAGTTAGAGACTCTAAAAGGAGAGGTCCGACCACTGGTCAACATATCAAGGCTCAAGGCCTATCATCAACACTACTGAAGCTTTCTAGATCGCCTAGAACTTGCAAAATTTTTCTAGGTTGTACATAGCCTTCTCATATCATTTTGCTCAAGTTTTAGTAGTTTTTAATCATTTTCATGCTTGTTCCTTGATTTTTTAGCAAATTTAGCAACCATTTCATAACCCTTTACATAAGTCCAATTTTTGGAAAATTTTCAAGCATTTTTAGTTTTTTTCTAGCATTTTTTAACCCTTTCAAATGTCATTTTCTTGCTAAATTTGAGGAATGAAAGAATCACTATATGTTTTGAGTGAGAAAATTGACTAAGACCTGTAGGAAATTTTTCCTTTTTTTTTTGGATTTTTTCCGCATTTTTTTTGGAATTTATTAATATTTTTATCCAATTTTTGGATATTAAAAAAAAAGGGCCCCCATGGATTTTTGCAAGAAAAAAAGGGAAGGATAATTAAAAAAAAAAAGACCCCTCCCCCCCTTCCCCCCCCTCTTCCCCCCCTTCCCTTCTCTTACCCCCCCCCCCCCCTTCCTCCCCCTTCTTCCCCCCCACCCCCCCCCTCCCCCCCCCCCCTCTCCCCCCCCCTCCTCCCCCCCCTCCCCCCCCTCCCCCCCCCTCACCCCTCCTCCCCCCCCCTCCCCCCCCCCCCCCGCTCCCCCCCCTCCTCCCCCTCCCCCCCTCTCCCGCCCCCTCGCCCGCTCGCCCCTCCATTTTTATTTTTATTTTTATTTTTGTTAATTTATTTTATTATTTTATTATTTTATTTATTTTATTTTTATTTATTTATTAGACCCCCATTTCATATTTTTTATTATTTTTTATTTTATTTATTTATCTATCTATTTTTATTTTTATTTTATTTTCTATTTCAGCTTTGCACCTCTCGACCATTTTTTACCTTAATTTTTCCAAAATCCCACCTTTTATCTGACTTTTGGTCAAAACCCACATGTTTTGAGCACATTTCTCACATGCTTTTAATTCCACACATGTCCACATCGTCTATTCTCACTTTATTTTACCATATGTTTCATAGTTTCGCATATGCACCCTTTGTAACTTTCTTGTTTTATCTTTTCGGCCCCCTCCAGACCCCATACTCCTACTCCCTTACCCTCCCTTTACCCGTCTGCCTAGCCCCATCCTTACCCTCCCTGCCTATCCATCTCAGCCCCCTCAACCCTCCCTTGCCCTTCCTTCCTACCCTCCCTTTGCCCTCCTTTGTTTTTCCATGCAAAATTTACACTTTTGGTTCTTCTCTGGTGTTTGTTCTCTCCTACTCCTGGTGGACTTGGTTGCTGCTCAAATGTCCTTTTGAAGATTTTGCAGCACAAGAATCATGGTGTCATATCTGCTCAGAGTTTTGCCTGTAGCTCTCCCGGATGGAGAGCCCATTAGGTGGTGGGCAACTGTTGAGCCCATACAAGTCATATTGGTCAAAGTCAACTATAGTCAAAGTCAACCATAGTCAAACTAACTACATTCAAAGTCAAAAGATCAAAGTCAAACTGATTAAAGTCAACATGTTAAGGTCAAAGGTCAACATGACTGAAGTCAAAGCGTTCAAAGTTGGGTGTCAAGGTGCACAGGTAGTGCACAATCAATTGTTCACAAAGGGTAAAATTGGAGAAAGTTGGTTGCAAGTTGCAAAGGTCTTTCTATAATTTCCTAAGGTTCAAAGTGTTTTTAAAGTGTTTTGGAAGGTTCAGGGAAACCCTCTCTTAGGTGCACATTTGAAGAATTAAAAGGCAAAATGTGAAGGTATGTGAAGTGGCAGCGTACACATAAGTAAAAGTATGGTCCCCCAATTAAATTTTTTGTTTTAATCTAAAGTCACTACAGGACAAAATAGGGATTCGTTGGTTACCCAGTTTGAGAGACAATCTTGGGACATCAAAGTGAGCACACCAAGATACTCTAGCAGTTAGGAGCATACGTGAATCGACACTCAAATCAAGGCAACGCATTATTCTTGGAGAACTAAGCAAGGTGAGCATAGTCTAAGCGAAGAAAGAGAGAAGTGCAAGAGACACACAGTGTGCGACGCAGAGAAGTGAAGTGCAAGGTGTGCATGAAGAGTGACTAAGAAGTGTGCAGAGAAGTGCTAAGCATACAACCAAAGATCCCAAGGTCCCATTGAAGCTGTGTGCATGCCGACAGAAGGTGTCCATCCCTCCCCCTATTGGAAGCTTGAGTGCAAGGTGTGCACAAGTGCAAGTTTGGAGAAGGTGGAGGTCTGGTGCAATGTGTCACACCTCTTCACATAGGTTTGTGCATCCATATGAAGAGTGGGCCACCAAAGACCTGAAAAAAAAATTGCTTTGATCACTCGATCACTTCCAAAGTGTCCCCCTATAACACCTTGGTCTGTACTTTCTAAGATCTTCAAATGTTCACTTTCATGTACACACAATCTCAGATATCTGTCTCATCCATGCTTCTATAGATTATCTCCAGTGAATGTACAATCTGGAGCCTCCTGCCCTAGACTCCTTCGTGCCAAAGTCATCTCTTGAGGCATTGTTTTTGTCCTCAGAAATTCAATTAATGGACTACTACAATCAGGTTAGCGACACTTGATATAATGTGCAGGGTAGCAGAAAAGGTGTATGAAGGGACCTAGGGATTGGGCTCATTTCACTTCTAGTGTGCAAACATGAGGGTTTAAATTCCATCACTTGGTATCAAATTAGGAAAAATCGTTTGAAGAATCTAGGAGAAGGACACAAAAGGTTGGAAATCAAGGCTAAGAGGTACTTTTCAGTGTAACCTTAATTTCCCATTCATTATGGCAAATCTAGGTCAAAAAGTGGAGTTGCTTGACAAAGAAAACTATCAACCATGGAGCTTCAAAGTCATGAACTACCTCATGAGCAAAGGTTGATTGCCTATTGTGTGTGGAGATGAAGACAAGCCCAATGTGGATCCCCAAGACCCGAAGATCACCAATCAAGAATTGAAGATGTTGAAGGATTGGGAGGAAAGGAATATGAGAGATATCTTCTACATATCATAGGTAATCTCTAAGACTATGATTGGTCATATATCAAAGTTTGATCATGCTAGAGATGTTTGTGAGGCCTTAAAAAAGATATATGCCACCTCCACAAGAAGAAAAAAGATGCAATTTAAGAATGAACTCCGTTCTTTGAAGAAGGGTAGTGGTCAATCTGTTGTTGACTACAACTTGAGGGTGAAGGAGTTGAGGGAGCAACTGGCATCCATTGGCTACAAAGTAGATGAGGAAGACCTTGTGAAAAATTTACTCCTAATGGGCTGAGAGGGGAAGAAAATGGAAACCCCTTATTACTACCATCTAGTATAGAGATCCTCTACCAACTCTTAAGGAGTTGATCCCACACCTAGTGGTAGAAGAGGTTGCCATAGGAGACACGTCCAAGAAGGATGGTTACCCACAGGTCCTATATGCTAGCAAAGACAAAGGAAAGAGTGGAAATAAGGGGAAAGGAGGAAAAAGCAAGTGGAAGCAGTCCAAGGAAGAAGATTCAAATTCATAAGGAGATAGCAAGATATCATCTTCAAGGAAGGGCAAGAATGGCAAAGGGAAGAAAAACCCTCATCAAGGTAAAACTTGTTTTATATGTATTAAGCAAAATCATATTTCTTCAAATTGTTGGTTCAAGGATGACAAAGGCAAGAAGAAGAAGAAGAAGGAGCAAGGGAACTATGCTAACAACTCCAAGAAGGATGATGAGAAGGAGACCCTCCTAGCCATGAGACATGGCTACACTAGTGATCCCAAGGACACAAAGTGGTACATAGACTCTCGAGGCTCTAATCACATGTCATGTATGGAGGAATCTTTTGTTCATATGCAGGTTCCAAGCTCAAAGGGTTGTGTGAAGATAGGTGATAACACTGACCATCCCATTACACATGTGGGAGATGTGAAGCTAGGTGAAGGTAAATCTGTCAAGACTGTTAAAGATATGCTCCATGTTCAATCTATTTCCAAGAACCTTATCTACATAGGAAAAATGGTAGAGAGAGGTATGCAGGTTGTATTTGATGCAAAAGGGTTGCATGGTGAAGCAAGGAGGCAAGGTCATTTCCAAGGGAAGGAAAGAAGGTAGATTGTTCACACTAGATGTTGCTCCTACACACAAGGTATGTTATGTGATGATTAGTAACAAAAGGATTGGAGAGATTGATCTTTGGCACAAGAGGATAGGATATATCAATATTCCCAAGTTGAAAAGCATGTGCAAAGTAGGTTTAGTGGAAGGACTACCAAATCTTGAAGGCCAAGATCTACCTGCATTTTGTGATGCTTGTTAGCTAGCTAAGCAAATAAGGAAGACATTTCCAAAGAGTGAGTACATATCCTCTAAGCTCTTGGAGCTTATACACTCGGATGTATGGGATCCTAGAAGAGAGGCTTCATTGGGAGGAGCTAGGTACTTTGTCACTTTCATTGATGACCACTCAAGAAAGGTATGGACATATGTTATCAAGGAAAAATCAAAAGTGTTTTCATGCTTTCAAAAGTTTAGGTCCCTTGTTGAGAAAGAATGTGATGCACACATCAAGACACTATGGTCAGATGGAGGGGGAGAGTATTTCTCCAAGGGATTCACAAAGTACTTGCAAGAAAATGGCACAAAGAGGAACTTTACATGCACGTACACCCCTCAACAAAATGGTGTTGTAGAGAGGAAGAATAGGCATTTCATTCAGATAGCTAGATGTCTCATAAATGAAGGTATGTTACCATTCTCTTATTGAGCTATGGCTGTGAATACAACTTGTTACTTGATAAAGAAGGTTCCAACAGGTGGTGTGCACAACTTCACTCCACACAAAGTCTATTATGGCAAGAAACCAACATGGAGCACCTCAAGGTATTTGGATGTATATGCTTTGTTCACATTCCTAGTGAAGTGAGAACAAAGTTAGAGCCATGATAAAAGCAGTGTAGTGAGTTTAGAAACGAGAGACACATGCCAAAGAAACTTTTAGAAACTCCTACTTACTTATTGAGCTCAGTGAACATCTCTTCAAGACTCAAATCTTTAGAAATTACTCTTGATAAAGTTGATATTATCAACGTATCATCCTTGATCCCTTGGAGGGCTCTCCATGGTGTCAGCTTCATATCCTCAACAACCTCCTCAATGCAAAGACCAAGCTTCTTTCCTTTTCCCTTTACATCCACATGAAGATCTCGCCTTGCTTTCATCTATTTTTGGCCCTTAACCTCCTTATTTTCCCACATTGTAAAAATCTTATCCCGAAGATCCCATATTTCACCTGTTCTGAATGCCAGTTGAAACTAAGGGTCAAATTTCCACAAGGCATTTGATTTGAGTGTCTCATCCATAGCTATCCCCACCTCAATAAGCCATTGCTTCCTCAGATTAGGATGTACTCTCCAAACATCTTTCCTTACAGAATCTTCATACTCATGGTGGAAGAAGAGAATCTGCTCAATGGATGATATTGTTTGCATGTAGTCATTGTCGTTATTATGTTCCCAAGCCAAGAGCTTGGCCTCTTCAGTAGTAAGTCCTACATATATCTTGCACTCTGCATACCTAAAGAAGAATGTCATGGGGTGCTCCTTGACCAGCTATCTATGTGCATCTGCACAGTGTGATCCACCAATCAATAGTACGTGTAGTATTAAAAAAAAGCATCATTGAAATCGTCTATAGAGATGCATTCATTTGGGTCCACCATTACAAGAAAAGGAACTATAGTTGCGTGTGGACTTATCTTCATATTTTTCTTTAGGTTCTGCACATGCATATTATGTGGCTCCCTTATCTCAAGGGGCCTCCTCCCTCTGACTGGATTAATGGGTGGTCTATGGATAATATTAATGGGTAGGTGGAAAAGCTATCCTTTTCTAACAAGTCTTCTCTTGGAAATATCCTCCCTCATCCTATTCTGTTTAGTACCCAAGATCCGTGATGCAAATTCTCCACCAGGTGCCACAATAACATCCTCTGAGTCAGAACTTGTCTCACAGGATGCTTCATCTACAATTTTCTTCAACTTTTTTAGTGGTTTCTTCTGTACAAAATGCTTAACCTTTGCCTTTATAGTGGTTTTCTTTTGTTGTGTTGGCATTATGTTCCCTTGGATCCACGGCATTAAATCTCTGATAAAACTCTCCTAGTCCCTACAAAGATCTGCAAGCTTCTCTGGCACACAACATTCTGGGCATAAGAGCTCCATTTTGCAGATAACATTCCTTAAGCCTTTAGATGTCTCCACAAGAAAAAGAAGGTTGTCTGAATCTCATCCTCATAATCTACTTTGAACACCAAGCCATACTGAAAAGCCTATGTGGTCATGAGCTTTCCCCTCCCATAGGCTCTTGTAGATACCAAACGAGTAGCGTTCTTCTCTTCAATGTACTGAAGACACCACTCTAGAGCTATCATGTCCCACAGCAGTTGATCTTTCCTATTAACCTCAATTTCCTTCAACCTTTCCTTCCTCATTGGATCCTCATCAATATGTTTTATGCTACTATGCCCACTAGATGAAATGCGAATTGGGTTGCTTGCCCTCTCAGAAGATAATGAAACAATGCTTCTCTTTCCTTTCATGGGGTGACCCATGCTCCCCTCACGAGCTTGTTCTCCTGTGCTCACAGTCACCCTAAGCTTCTTCACACTCTTGTCCACTCTTCCCTCAGTGTCCCTAAAATTTGCAAAAATTTAGTTGTATCTCTGTGCATGTGGACTCTCAACTGCAGATTGATGCCATGCATCGACGTTAAGGTGCAAGTCAATGTGTGGCATCGAACTTGGTGAGAGAAGTCAATGCATGGTATCGATTTGCACCGTAAAGTCGATGCCTGGAATCGACTTGCAGCCCAAAGTCGATGCCTGACATCAAACTGCAGCCCAAAGTCAAGCCTAGCATCGACCTGCACCTAAAAGTCGATGCTTGGCATTGACTTGTAGCTATGAGCCGATGCTTGGCATCGACTTCTTGGTGAAAGTCGATGCCTAGCATCGACTTCTAGCCCAAAGTCGATGCCTAGCATCGACTTGGACATATCATGAGAGCTCATGCAAATTCCCTACAAGTCAATGCTTGGCATCAAGTTCGAGGCAAAATTCAATGCCTGACATCGACTTTCATAGACAAGTTGATGTCGAGTTAGAGGTGAAAGTCAATGCCTGGCATCGAATTTCATAGAGAACTCGATGCCAGGCATCGACTTGCAACTCTAGGTCGATGCTGGGCATCGATTTGCATGTGGAAAAATACAAGAATTTGCATGCAATAAAATTTCAGAGCCAACAAATACAGGAATTTCCTAAAATAAATAAAGGAAATCTTTTTGGAATCTTTTTAGAAGCAAGAATTTTGGGTACCTATGAGGATTCTTGGTAGTACTCTCTTCTCCATTTTCCTATCTCTACTTGTTTGCTAGGCTCTGTGCTCTTTAGCTCTTAGCTCTCTCTTGCTCTCTCTTGGCGCATGAATCTTAGAAATAAGACTAATGTCCTCCTCCACTATTTATGGGCACTTGCATGGCTTGAACTAGCAACTGACTAGATGTAACTAAATCAGACTAGGCCCTAACCAGATTAATAACTGGACTGAGTAGTTGAACCAAGAATCACTAGTTATGCCAATTTAGGGTCTTTTAAGAGAGGTTATTCCAATTTAGGAAGCAATAGGTATGCCAATTTAGGATCTGATAAGAGAGTTAGTCCACCTCTTGTTATTTATTGTATTTTTCCTTTGAAATTGGGAATATTGTAACTATTGGAAGGAATAAAACAAACATAGCTTATAACTTCTGACAAGAAAAAGTGAAAAACTGATATAGAGCTGCAATATATGTGATAGGTTGTTGAAATCGATCACAAAAATAACTGAGAAGGAGTTTCAAATCCACAATTGGCTATGATAAATAATCAATTATCCACAAATTGACTAAGAAAGAGTTTCACGTCCTCCCTTGGACAATCAATAAAGCAACAACCTAATTGAATATTGATAATCCGACAGTTAAAGGAATATGAACCTAGATGAAAAACATCACATAATAGTTTTTTTATGCCTACTAAACACTTCAAATGTTTTTTTGTTAACAACTCAAACATCTTGAGTAGATAGTAATTCATACTTGTTACCTTGAAAGCATGGTGTAAAAACAATATGAGGAAATACATTAAATTATTTGAGGCCCACAGGAAATAAAGGCCCAAAATAGATGAAAGTTAGTTGTGTCTCTCAAGGAATTTAATTCATCACTTTGTCATCAAATATTTTCTTTGTCATCAAATATTTTCTTTAAGAGATGAGGACTGGGTTCTCATTTCTCCACATTCGTGCCTCCTTTCTTCTTTTAAGAGATCAACATACCACACTTTACTATGTATCTTAAAAATTTATTTTGTATCTGAAAACCTTATCTAATATGTATCTCAAAACTTTTTGAAGTCAAACTTGGCCAAAATAAATCACATAGTGATGTCAGATCATATTGTACTTTTTCTTAATCTTCATATCTAGCCATAATAATTTGGGCAATCTATCTTCATATCTCTTTGATGTGACACTTTCACTTGATGTTACAATTCCTCCGTTTCAAAAGATGATCCTACGTTCATTTCTCTTTGAAGTAAGTGAAGATGAGCTCCATCTTTTCAGTAGATGCCTGGGCATCCGACTCCTCTAGTCACCTTGATAGAAGTCCAAATTCATTGTTTTCAGTTATCCTTTCCTCACGAGTGATGTCCATGGCTTAGAATGTCATTCTATGTTTTCTATGTTACATTCTCAATGCAATGTTGCTCAACTAAATGAACGTCTTGATCTCCATTTTGATGCACCCATTGACCTCCCTTTTGATTCAAGTGCATGCGGATCAAAGGATGTTAGCAAAATGGAAGAAAGACAAAGCATGCTCAATCTACATTTTAAGAGAAGGCCTCGTGAAGTAAGTAAAAAAAGACTTCAATTTCTTACTTTAGATAGACAAATTGCATTGGACATTGTGAAGCACTATTGTGGTTTGAAATATTTGTATAAGTTAGGAATGAAGAAACTAAAGCACCTAAGAGAGAAATTCCTCCACTTAGATAGTGAAAGGTAGGATATATACCTTGTTTCTCACATGCAAATGATTGAGGATAACATGTCAGTAACGCATATTGCTTTTGAATATTACTTTAGTCAAGGGATGCGGTGTTGTAGGGATGCATTTAAAATTGCAATGGGTGTGGGAAATTTTGGAATACATAAGGTTCAAAAGGGGCTTATGAATGGAGATCTCATTTTGGATACATATTATATTGGGAGCAAAGGATCTGTTGGACTTCATGCAATGAATTGGATGATGAACTATTTTAGCTTGCATTGTGAGGTTATGCCTACAATTGAAAGGTAACACTTGTTAGATAACTTTACTCGTTTGAGAAGTATTTCAAGTATATAAAGAAGATATGGAAAGTAGAAATGAGAAGTATGTGTTGTATCATCACTTTACTCGATTATGGAAGGAATAGTTTAATAATGTGACTATTCCTCATAAAGTCAGAATGGGTGAGTGTTTAGTTTGCGCCGCTTTGAAGAACATGGCAAAGGGGGACTACAACACCACAAGAAAAAGATAATTTTAAAAGCCTTCTTAGGAACCTGTGAGAGTCAAGCTTTAGAAAGAAAGAAAGAAATTCATCATTGAAGTAAAGCACTCAAAAATTCAGAGCCTTACATGTGTTTGTTGATTGATGGTATGGATAAAAAAAACATGTTTGCCACATTTTTATTGCATCCCAAAGGACATTGGAGATGAAGTCCTTGTGCAAATGCATTTGGTTGGTGCTTTGGTATACAATGGAACTGTAAAGTCCAAGGTTTTCTTCCCATATCCGAATGTGCATAATGATCTAAACCTTATAGCTACTATCATTCATCAGGTTTTGCAATCATGGAAGGGTCTTTTGCCACCAACACTGTATTTGTAGCTCCATAATACTGCAAGAGAGAATAAAAATTCTATACTTTTTGGATATTTATGCATGCTTTTTGATAGACAAGTGTTTCAAAAGGTTAAGGTAAATTTCCTTTTGGTTGGGCACACTCATGGTCACATTGATCAAATGTTTAGTACATTCTCTAAGAGATTGGCATGTAATAATGCTTTTACTCTTCCAATATTATCTAAGTTGATTTCAGAAGCATATACTCCAAAAACTGAAGTTCAACACCTTACATTGAGTTTATGACTTTAAGCACTTTTTCTCAATAGGCCTTGATAAGAGTGCTAAGGATTTGGCTCCATTGCACAATATTAGTTTCAACCATGTATTCTTGATGAGGAGGGTTGATGACATAACCCTTTTATTTGCAAAGCAGTGTTCATGTTCTCCTAGGCGGGAGCCTAAAGATGGATGCAGATTCTTGTTGCAAGTGCCTAATTTGTTAGTGTATGGTGCTGAACAAACACCATATGAAGATAAAAATAATATGGAAAGATGTGGAAATGTGGTTGATCAAAGTAAAAGGTGGATGCATGTACTTATTGAAAAGAAGAGACATTGAGCGTACAAAAAATTCACTAGAGATCAAGATGTATCTTGGTGGGATGACTTTTTCAATCATCAAGAAGAGATCATTGGCCAATTGATGTTCCATTCACATGGGATTTTTGTACACAAAGTTCAGTTAATGTGGACCAAGCATGTAATGCAGATGCACTTCAAAGTTTTATCAATCCACCAAAAAGGAATATTTATGTAGGCCCAAGGATGACAAAACAGGCTGAAGCAAGATGGCAAGGAAATTTATAAGAAATAAACGTTGGAACACTTATAGTAGTCCTTGCTGATGATGATGAGGCTACCAGACCATTTTGGATTGCGAAAGTTCTAGAGGTCAGTAAAGATATTGATCAAAGAAGAATAGAGGCTTTGATAGTACATTGGAATTACACTAAAAGTAGTAATGCATTCATAGGTAAATATAACTTAGAAATGGTATGTGAGACCAAACGAACATGCTCAAGAAAGAAAAAGAATATTTGAAGCACATCCACTCTTAAAATGGATGATGTAGATATTATTGTTTATGATTTTGCTTTAACAAAGACAGGGCACTTGAGGAAAGCAACCATCAATATGATAAAGCAAAAGCTTCCAGATGTATGTGGTACATCTAATCATAGGCAAACAAGAAGACACGTGCATGATCTTGCAGAATTCGGTATGTACTTGGATGAAGATAGAGCTCTTGTGGATATAGAAGACGAAGAAGAAAGCTCTCAACAGTCTTACACTGAATCAAGTGCATCAAATGATGGGGGTGCAGACATAGATCAAGAAAGTTGTGAATTGAGTTGAAAATCCAAAAATTTTTAGTGCTTATATAAATGCTCCTAAGTATTTTGCTTAAGGAAACCATGTTCTATAGCAATTTTGAATCCCTAGGCAAGATGCATATGCAGATCAAGGATATGACGTGGCTATGTGTGAAGTTTCAGGTATTAGCTCACATAGGATAACTGATCGACGTCCTTTCATAACCTTAGATATTGGGCAAGGAAAGAGTGCAAGGACGGTAAGAGCCTTGATTGACTCAGGTGGAGCCACTAGTGCTGTTAAATTGTCTCACTATCAAGAGTTGCAATTAACTGTCAATCCTGTGGAAGCATATCTCATAGGATTGGGAGGCGTGGAAACCCCTTGCATGGGCGAGGTGGAACTTCCCCTCTATATTCATGATGAGGCAATGACAGTTAAAGTACTAGTATGTCAAGATGAGGACCTCACTGAACCCCTTGTCCTGGGTCAAGACTGGATTTATGACCAAGCAGTCAACTTAAACCTAAGAAGTGGACTTCTTCAGGTATGGGTGAATCAGACTAGAATTACAATTGAGTTAAATAATGGAGCACTCAAGGAACTAGAAAAGACACGAACTCCTGGTCCCTCTAGGGGTGCACATGAAGTTGACCATCTTGTTCTTGTCCAAGGCTATGTGATGCAGAAGAATGAAGATCTCAAAGAAGGAGTCAGAACCACAATGGAACCCCCTTCTTTTCCAAAGGCCAGAAGGAGGCAGCAACTAAGGGCAGATCAATCATTGAAGACTCTCCAGGCAAGAGACCAAAAGAACACGCGAAGCAGAACAACTCAGCCGATGAAACAAATGTGGGTGCGGAAAGACGAGCTGCCGACCGTAACTAAGTCGCAACAACGGTCTCAACTTCCTATTAGTAATCAACGACTCGATGCTAATAAGAGGGCTCCTAAAACCTCTGTTGAGAAAGTGAAGTCCATTTGGGTACCCAAGAAGTCGATGAAGGCTGACCCACAATCAAGACAAATTTGGGTGCCTAAGGCTTGCTTGAGGGCTCAAATAACCCCACACAATTCACATCATACACGACAGGGTTCACTTGCTCAAGCAGCCGCCACCCACTCTTGTCTGATACACTCGAACACACTGCCACCTAGAAGCACGCACAGACTCACTCGTAGATGGGTCCTTAAACAGCCCCCTTTTTCAAGTAAATACCCTATCACACTTTCCAGAGCCTCCACAAAGTCAAACTCAAAACCTATCTGTTGCATTGGGCAACCTAAAACTTGTAATAAACCCCCGGACCCCAATTGTAAATCCATGACCACCTACTAACTACTTCACTATCACATCACATCATTCCGCTTAGCTCGTAGGTCTACCCAATTTCTAACTACACACACTAGCACCGAGCACTTATTAACCCTTAACCTCTCCCGAACTTTAAGTTAATGTTGTAACAGGGGACACCGTGTCATTTTTGTGTCCATTGCAATGTTAACATTTATTCATATATTCTCACAGAACCAGATGCGAAGTTTTCAACATGGCTGAGGCAGCAGGAACTAGCTCTCACACAGAAACAAGCCCGCAAGTGGTGGACTTAGACAGTTTACCCGTTTTGCCTGAGACAAATGAAAGACCAGAAGAATTGCAGGCCATCAAAATCAAACCTATTGCGGACCCTCCGCGTGGCCACACCATGCCCGTAGGAAAGACTTCCCACTGGTTTACTGAGGTGGCAGGACCCTTGGGTGAAGGAACGTACCTATGGGAATCAGAGTTGGACTTCAATGGGAAGCAAGGCAGATACCATTTCTTTACAAGAGAATTCGAGAAGTTACAAAATGCAGAAGGTCTATGTTCGATATGGGAAAAGGCAGGCTTGAATGCATATTTCAGTGCACGACTCCCAAAACCTGACTTCATGCGATGCTACTATCTCATCAACACCTTGACTCCAAACCAGAACCCAAAAGGTGCAAGCTCATTTGTGATTCCATCTCTGACAAAGGGGAATGAGCTCAAGAGGTTCAGGCTATCAAACAACTTGGTGAGAGAGGCTCTAGATATGCACGGAATGCATATTCCTACAGAAAAGGAAACCCTAGTACCGGATTACATGAAGAATCGAAGTCTCACCAAACTCAAGGACATGGTGTCCATGACGCCTAATATTGCAATACACCTTCGCATGTGCATGCAACACTTTGCTTTTCCTGCACAAGATAGATTCATCATGCCGCCCAAGAAGATTTGGTTTAGTTTGTATCTGGCAGAGACACAGAGCCTCACCATCAACTTACCGCACTGGATAATTGATCAGATACACCTAGCTCACAAACGATGGCCACGGAAACAGGTTTTATATGGTTGCTGTGCTCTGACGAGAATCATTTATAGGTGTTTGGCTTATGACATCCCTATTCAACGGGCCCTAATGTGGAATCGTGTAGAGCAGTTTAGAGGCAGGACATCCACTGGACCCCCTTCTAAGAAGATGAGAGGCACTGTCCAAGTCCCGTTTGCTCAACCACGTGGAGCCACCCTAACACCAGATGTCACCCCTCCACCCCGAAGAGTCCGACCATTCACACTCCGACTTCCAAGACGCAGCACCGATGGTTCCACCTTGATATTCCCTCCTATCCCAACCGATCTTGAATTTCCTAGTGGTGCACCTTTGGAAGAACTCACTAATGAAGATTTCGAACAATTATTACAAGATGTAGAGCTGGAGGCAGAAGAGGCACAACAAGCGGAAAACGTGCAAACGCAGGCCACAACCTCCCAAGCACCTGTCACACCAGTTGAAGTGGATGAAGAGGATGACGGAGATGAAGAACAGGAGGAAGATGAGGAGGATTATGATCAAGAGCATCAAGAGGAGTAACAAGAAGTGCCAGAACTTGTAGGTGCACCAGCATATACAGCTCAACTACGAAGGTTATACAACACAATCAAAGCAGTACAAGAAAGGCATCAACTCTCTCTTGTATCTGGTCAAGCTTTGATGCAAGAAATGCTATCAGATGAGGGGGTGGACCAACATTTCATTGACACCCTCAAATTAGTGTCAGAATCTTTAGGAGTTCTGGAGGCTGTCCACACTGCAGTCCGCCAGTCCGTGAGGTATGACAAACGCAGAGTTGACACATTACCACGAGCAGGTAAGACTATCAGGATACCCGTCACAGAACAAGAAGTACCCATTGAAACAACAGCTACCCCCACAACCACCACTGACCTCTCTCCCGAAACCTTTGTTCAAACATCACCCATCTCACCCCAGCATCCTCCATCACCACCTTCTCCACCCCCACCACCACCTCCCACCATGGAAGAAATGACCGTCATCACCTCTACCTTCACTTATAACCCATCCTCATTCAAATCATTCTCATTTCGAGAACCCACCTCACAAGACACCCTCTTCTCCTTCGTCACCAATCCCTTGTACACTTCATCCCTTCTATCCTCCGAACCCATGACTGGCCATCCCATAATTCCAAGTGTAGTTGGAAACCCAGCACCCACCGAAGGCACCCTGTGTTTCCCAGCCTATTCCCCACTACGGGCACCTCCATTCCATGACCCTCACTTCCCATCTGGCCCCTACCCCTCTTTCAACCTGACCTCACCAACACAATACCCGTCCTTTGTGGAGAAGTTCATCCGCTCTCCAATGTTTCACAGGCACATTTCCCCGATATTCGCAACGACATCAATTTACATGAACACCACACTCACTTCACCTACCATACCCACCTACATGGTAGCCCCTGTACACACCACTTTGTCTGACCCAATGGACATTTCACCAACCACAGCACCTCTCCCCACGATTCCACCATCTCCCCCTCCCTTACCCCCCACCTCACCACTCACATCATTGGCACACACAGCATTCACTACCCCCCTACCCAATCCCACCTCCCCTGCACTTCAAACTTTTCCCCTTGCATCTCATAATGTAAATAGCACGTTCAACACCTTACTTCAGTGTGCACATCAACTACAACAAGAATACCATCAATTGGAAGAACGCACTACGGCCCTCCAGGCAGAATCTCAACGTCTGCAAGCTAGGGTCACCACTCTTGAAGCTGACTACCAAACGCTCCTAACCGAGCATACCACCTTACAGCAGGCTCACGCCGAACTGGAATCAAAGACATCAACAGTGGATGACCAAGCAGTCAAGGAATTAGAAACAGTGCTCCGCAAATGATATCTAATGCTACACTCAGACGCAACATTGGGCTATTAAGGAAGCATATGGCAGCAACACTAGAAGAGAACAAGAGACTTCAACAACAAAACCAAGACAACTTTGAAGCGGCTATGGAAGGAACTGTAGGAGCAACCATTAGCCCTACCAGATATAGAGCAGTCCCATTGGAAGACATTCGCATCTTACTTGAGGAGCATGCAAATTTCTTGGAGTCATATGAAAAGTTAGAGACTGAATGTGCAGATCTAAAGAAACAGATAGCCAGTGTCCCCATAGCTCAACAGGAGCCGGCAATCTTGCAACACTCTACAGAAGAAGTAGAGACCCTCCGGAAATAGGTGGCAGAACTCCAAGCACGCCTCTTACCATATGAAAGGCCACCCTCGCCCATTGAAGAACCAGAACCTGAAACAGTAGTGGAAATCCCCGTCGATGACAGCTATGAAGAGCCATATGAGCCGATGCCGACACCCGGTGGTCGAACTACAGAGGAAGGACAAGACACTTTAGAAATTCAAGTTCCAGATTGGGTCAAAAGGGTCGAGAAAGTGGGTAAGACACATGATGATCGTGTGGCCGTGCAAATGCAATCTCTCACAAATCTGGAAGAAACTGTCCTTCGGTCTTCTTACTTTCAAAATCTATCCCATCAACAGTTAATCACAACATCAGAGTTGCAATACATGCCGTATTTTGTCTTGCTACATGATTATAATGCAAAAGTCAAGAGACATACAGGGAAGGAGCCCACATTCGCCACTCAATTTGAGCTAGGGGATTTACCGACAGATGCACGTGCTGGCTCGATCTTCCAACCTAATTGGCGTGCACGTCTACTAACAGATTACCCAGAGATGATGAGCACCTGGGCAACCATGCCACTATATATCAAGTATAATCCATGCTATTGCCTAGTGGTACGTCGCAGATCCTGGCAAGCATTTGCAATCAAGGTACGCAACAATAAAGAATGCTCGGCTTGGGTTAACTATCCATATTTTGCTCCACCTCGAGGGACCCCAACCGTAGCCTACATGATATCAACAATTCGGCACTGGTCTACACGTCTAAATAATGTACCCGACATAGCAGCGAAAATGTGTATGAAGATATTCGAGCTCATGACCATTGTCTTCAAAACCTTTCGGAATGTACAAGCTCCATACATCTCTGCCCCTGGATTCTCTCAAGGTAACAAGGATTTAGTCTACGACATGAGCTAGACTCCCTCGGTCACTATAATCTTTACCTGGCATGCACGAATAAAGTACTTACCTGCATGCTTCAAGCAGACATTTGAGGAAATGTTCTCTACGGGATTCTGGGAATATCATTCCGAAATCTTCATTCCCAGACCCACGCATTTGCTACATCTATTCGCAGTAGAACAAGCGATCCATGCAGATCAGTTACGTCTGCCACATCCGGACATTCCAGGACCAATTGATTGGGATCGTATGATGATAGATTTGGCCAGAGGACTACGCATACAAGAACATCAGCTTGCCACTCAGGTTGTGGAATATTACGTCCAACACTCCCAGCAACAAGGGTCTGTAAGGGACGACAGACGCGAGAGAGGGGGGGGTGTTGAGAGCAGTATGGGCACCCAAGGACTGACTAGACAAGGAAGCCAGCGGAGAGAGTCAGAGCGAGGTGAAGGAGTAAGTAGACAAAGCAGTTGACGCAAATCTGGCAGATAGGCCCTTCAAATTTTTCCAAATCAACATCTTTATAACAGTGATTCTTATCACTAACAATCATTGTAAATACCATTTCATATTTTTTAGCTCCATTTTGTGCAAGCCAAGGAGTCCTTGAGCTTGAGGAGCCTTAGAAGTACCTACATATCAAATTTCGTATTTTTTAGACTCCGTTTAAGCCCTCAAATTGGCCTTGGAACCTAATTTTTAACTAGGCCGGACACTAGGTCTGGACAGGGCCAAAACCTAGTCAAAAACTATAAAAAGAGCTAGAGAGCTCATTTTTGAGGTTAGATTGTAATTGGAATGAACTTGTAAGAGCTTTTCGAAAGTAATCTAAAAACTCCATTGCTTCCCACTCTTTGTCTTGCCGTGTGTGCGCGTGTGTGTGTATGTGTGTGCATGCTTGTATGCTTCTCACTCACGCACTTGTGCCTCCACTTGCTCGAGGTCTTCATACCATCCTCACGTCTTCCCGGATTGACATTAAAGGAGGTGCTACTCATCACTGAGCTACACTAGGGTTCTTCAGAATCTTAGGTTCATTCACTTAAGAGCTCTAATTGGTTTTAAACAATCCCCTAGCTCCCAATTCTCTTTGCTAATCTCAGAGGTGTATGAAATTTTTTTGTTGAGTTTTAATTTCCCACTGAAGTCTCCAAAAATCTCCCAGCACGACACCTGACACTGGTTCAACACACGACACTCAACATTGGACAAATATCGCAACTCAGGTCTCCACGACACTTGACACCTAATAGTTATCACGCTAGCAGATCCACGATATTCGACACTTGCAGAATCACGACACACGACACTACTCAGATGTCGCGAGACAAACACGATACTCAATTCTAGATGGATGTCGTGATGCAAGAACACGATACTCGACACTTATCAAATGTTGCGAAACAAGTCCACGATGTTCGACACTTGCAGAATCAGAGAAGGCATCCTTGTGGACAGAGTTTACCACATTCAAGAAGAAGGCCTCTCAGTCCATCTCAGATTATGTAACAAGGATGAAGGACATTGCAGATGCATTAGGAGCAGTTGATGAAGATATTGAGGAGGATAAATTGCTAAGACAAATTCTCACAGGTTTGAGAGGTGATGACAAATGGAAGCCATTCATTTTGTCTATTGAATTATCACTAGATCATTTTACTCCTGATTTAAATTAGTTGCTAGGACACATGCTAACCTTTGAGCAGGATGTCAAAGGTGAAAGTGATAAAAGTTCAGGTCATGCAATGTATTCAAAGGATAAGAAGAAGAATATCAAAGGGAAGCAACAAGCAAATGAAGATGAAGGTACAACTAGCCAAGCTAACTTCCTAAGAGGAAGAGGAGGTGGCAAAGGTAGAGGAAGAGGCATGCGTAATAAAGATGGAGTCAAAGCTTGCTAGATTTGTGGTAAGACAAATCACTTAGCTAATGATTGTTGGCATAATACTCAGAGTAATGGTGGATATAATCAGAACTTTAATTCAAGAGGAAGAGGTGGCAGAAATCATAGAGGTAATTTTAGAGGTAGAGGTAGTAGAGGTTACTTTGGAAGAAATGCAGGTAGAGGATTCCAACGCTAACAATACAACAATACCTACTACAATTATGCTTCAGATCAGAAGGAGAATTCAACATTGATAATGAATGCAACTTGTGAAAAGCAAAGTGAAGATCAAAGAGTCTTCTACATTGACTCAGGATGTAGCAATCATCTGAGTGGCAACATAGCCTTGATGACTGATTTGGAGAATAAGGTAACTAATCATGTAGTTCAAACAGGTGATAATACAAAGCAGAATGTGAAGTCAATTGGATCAGTGAAGGCCAAGGATGGAAGTACTCTCTTGAGTAAGGTTTTGTATGTTCCTACAATTCCTAAGAATCTGATAAGTGTAGGACAAATTGTTGAAAAAGGTTATGAAGTTAGGTTCACTAATGAAGGAGTGTTTGTGGAAGGCCCTAGCAATGGGTATAAACATATTGTTTTAGGGAAGAAAGAAGGAAGATTATTCACATTGAAGATTCAAGGTAACATTGGTCATGCATTGTACACCTATGGAGGACATAAGATCTCTGAGTTAGATCTTTGGCACAAAAGGCTTGGACATTTCAATGAAAGAGGCACTAAAGATATGGTTAACAATGGTTCAGTGCTTGGATTGCCTAATGTTGCAGGTCAACATATGACATACAGATGTGAGGCATGTCAATTAGGTAAGGCTCATAAGCAATCTTATTCCAAGCATGGTTTTATGTGTTCAAAGAAGCTTGAATTGGTACACACAGATGTGTGGGGACCATCAAAAGATTTCAGTATCAATGGTTCAAGGTACTATGTGATTTATGTTGATGATGCTACCAGATGGATCACTATCTACGTGATCAAAGATAAGTCAGAGGTATTCAATACATTCAAACATTATCATATGTATGCAGAGAGAATTACAGGTCATAAGCTGAAGAGACTAAGGTCAGATGGAGGGGGAGAGTATTTCTCTAATGAGTTCAGTGCTTACTTGTGGAATGCAGGTATAAAAAGGGAAATTACTTGCAGGTACTCTCGTCAACAAAATGGTGTAGCAGAAAGGAGGAATAGAACTCTTGTTGAGTTTGCAAGATCCATGATGAAGGAGAAAAATTGCCCAAATTATTTGTGGGCTGAGGCTGTAAATACAGCCACATATTTGGTCAATAGATTACCATGTAAAGCTTTGCAGGGTATGACACCATATGAGTCATGGTGGGGTAAGAGACCTAGTTTGTATCATTGCAAAGTATTTGGTTGTTTGGAATATGCATATGTGCCATCTCCATTAAGGCACAAATTGGAACCTAAAGCTAGAAAAGTATGTGTTCATTGGATATGATGATAAGCAGATGGGATATAGATTGTGGAGTCCATCCACAAAACGATTCCTTGTATCAAAGGATGTTACATTTGATGAGCAAGGTACTTGGTATGCACGTACAATCAATATTTATGCAGGTGATGAAGAAGTTGTGAATCAAAAGAAAGGTAAATCAAAGATTCAGATATTTGATGAAGAAGAGAACAATGAAGTACAGGTTGAAGTTGAAGAAGTGCCAAGGTTTGATCCAGAATGTGATGAACCAGAAACCTCAAGAAGTGGAGAACTCAAAAGGTCATCAAGACACAAATGGCAACCTACAAGGTATAGCTATGACACTTCTTTTTTGGCTACCAAAGATTATGCTTATATGATAAAGGCAGATGAAGACCCTTCTACATATGAAGAGGCAAAAGGTAAGGAAAATTGGGAGAAAGCTATGCAAGAAGAGTATGATGCATTGATGGAGAATGAGACTTGGGATTTGGTTCCTAAACCAAATAATCAGAAGATCATTGGATGCAAATGGGTCTACAAGACAAAGAGGTATGCAGATGAAAGTGTGTCTAGGTATAAAGCTAGACTTGTTGTGAAAGGTTTTGCTCAGACTTATGGTATAGATTATGATGAGACCTATAGTCAAGTGGCAAAGATTGAAACCATCACGACACTCATAGCCATTGCTGCATGTAAAGGTTGGAAATTATGTCAATTAGATGTGAAGAATGCTTTTTTAAATGGTTACATTTCAGATGATGTTTTCATGGAGAAACCACAAGGGTTCATAAATGAAAGGTATCAAGATCATGTATGCAAGCTCAAGAGAGCTTTGTATGGATTGAAGCACGCTCCAAGGGCATGGAATTATAGACTTGTGAAGTTCTTGAAAGAACTTGGTTTCCAAGTATCTAAAGCAGATAGTAGCTTGCTTGTCAAAGCAAGTGATGATGGGTTCATTTACATGTGCATATATGTTGATGATATAATTCTTACAGGTACAGATGAGAAAGGTATTCAAAGCCTAAAGAATCAAATGGAGAAAGAGTTCAAGATCAGTGACTTGGGAGACTTGTCATATTTCTTGGGAATGGAGATATCATACACTCAACATGGAGTGTATGTAACTCAAGAAAGGTATTTGAAAAACTTGTTGATCAGGTTTAAAATGGATGATTGCAGGGTGGCACCTACTCCAATGGAGGTGAATCACAAATTGAGTAGATATGGAGGAGAAGAGCTCAAGGACATGAAGTTATATCAGAGTTTGGTTGGTAGTCTTATCTATGCTACATTAACTAGGCCTGACTTGTCATATGCAATTGGAATATTATCTCAATTCATGCATTGTCCTAGGAAAGAACATTGGTGTTATGGAATACCCCCAAGAGAGGTGTGAACCACCTCTTAGTTGTGATTAGATGGGCTCATACATGAATGCCATGTGGCACCCATGTATGAAGCCATGTGGGGGGGATGATTCATCATTATGGAGAGACACTAAGGCAAGGTCACCACGCGACTGGGCGGATCATCGAGGAAGAACTCCGTGCGCACATCTCTGTCAAGTGTGGATCGATCGGCGTGCAGAAAGAATCCCAAAATTGGGGAATTCATCGGAGCTTTTACTACATTGGTATCCGAGCCAGGGAGCAGGCGACGGACGCGCCACGCAACAGTAGAAGACACACATACCGAGGCGGCCAGAGAGCAGCCGACGGGCGGCCAGAGAGCAGCCGACGGGCGGCCAGAGAGCAGCCGACGGACGTCCAGAGAACAGCCCACGAGCTTTGCTCCTCCTTCCCCACTCTTGGATGAGTGAAGCTCCTTAGAGCTTTCCTTTTGTACCCCAGAAAGGCCTGCAACCCAAGCTCATGTGGGATAAAGATCTCTGCCATAGCTCTTCGACAATGGCTCCAACTTTTTCGAGTAAACTATCAACACACATCAAGAGGTAAAAAAATTCGAAAATTTTGAGGATTTGGGATCATGAAGATGATGGTTTGGATCAAGATATTAGCTAAATGAGGATGCACATATGTAATACGGGCTGTGGAGAAGGATTTTGGGTCTTGGGTTTTCATTGAAAAGCTTCAATCCTTCAGTTTGGAGCTCTTCAAAGTCTCTATTTCAAGAGGGTTACCCTTTCACCTCCCACCGGTGACATACCTTTCTCCGGACCATATCTTCTTCATACCATATCGGATTTTAAAAGTCTTGGTCACGTTTCGAAGCTACGCTTTCAAGCTTCGCTCAGAGACCATCGGTGTTGGATTTGGAAGAGATTTTCCCTACCAAAATCTCTCTGCAGCGCTTCAGCAGGAACTAGGCGGCCACTCCCGGGCCTAGTTTTTCTTCATCCGGACTCCAAATCCAATTTTTTCACTTGGGATTGTCTCAAATTCTTGAAGTGCAGGTGCTGGGCAACAATTTGTGGACTGGCGAGGATTGGAAAATTTCTGAAATTATTCAGTTATACTCAGTTTGCCCGTTTGAGGCTTTTCCTACGCACTTTTGGTGTTGTTTTGGATGGTTTATGGTGTCTAGAACCTCCCCGGACCAAGCGGACATTTCCAATTTTTTTTTTGGGACTGGCGAGGACTTAAAATCAGCGGCTTGAAGCATCAAGGACCACCTGGATTTAGCTTCCGCAACTCTACTTTGTATCAGGGAAGTGCTCTTGTGTTATATTTCTCTTCTTCTTGCATATTTAAACTCTACTTCCATTCATTTTCATACTCTCTAGTTAGCAAACGGGGGAAGGGTACTTAAACATGGAAAATAAAGGCAAACAAGTAGTTGAGACCACTTCTCCACCTAGAGAGCAACTAGAGGATCAGGATGCTAGGATGGAAGAAGTAGAGTTAGGACAAGAATTAGAAGAGAATATAGAAGAAAAAGAGCCTTCACAGCAAGAGTATACTTATGAAGAGCTTATAGATGAATTTGTCACTCATGACCAATTCATTGACTTGAAAGAGCAAACCCTTAAGTTAGAGAAAGATTTGGGTAGCATTACATCTCTTATACAACAACTTAAGTCTCAAATGATCTCCCTTGAGACTAGTGTCACCTCTTTCCTAGCTAGGAAGGAAAGAGAGACTCCTACCATTCCTCTAGAGATTATTAGGAAAGAGACTTCTCTTCCTAGTAAGTATAAAGGAGAGAGCTCTAGGGAAGCTCCCCTCCTGAAAGACTTAAAGCCACCAACCTTCACGGGGGATGACCGAGACAGGAATAAGGATGCAATCTACACTTTTTTACAAAAGTGGCATGATTTGCATCAATTGAAGGGCACCCCACCTGAGTATCGTGTGCTAGAGGCGAGTCTCTCCCTCGGCCCGCGTGCTTATAAGTGGTGGATGAGTCTTAAGGAGGCGAACTCTATCCCTAGTGACTGGACTCAGTTTGAGACTCTTTTTCTAAAAGAGTTTCTTCTTGAAAATGAAGAGGAGAGGAATTGGGATGAGTGGGATAGGATTACTCAAAGAGGCAGGCCTCTTTCAGTTTATCTATCTCACTATAGAGAGATCACTTTGAAGCTTAAGGGTCTAGATGATTTTCAGAAGACCAGAGGGTTTGTTAGGGGCTTGGATAAAGCCATAAAGAGGGAAGTCAGGAGGAATGCGCCTAAGACGTTTGAGGAGGCGATCAAATATGCACAGATATATGAGGACCATAACCGTCCTCAGTATACTGCTATGGAGACGGATCAGCCCCTTAAACATCTTAGCACCACTAAATTTAAGAAAAAGTTGCCTTTTGGGAAAAACAAGGTTTTTATTAAAAAACAAAGATCACAAGGGCCTAAGCTATCCACAGACCAGTTTGAGAAGGCCAAAAGAGAGAACCTGTGTTTTAGGTGCCTATCCCCTAGCCACTCGCAGTGGAACTGTCCACTCAAGAAGGGGGAAGAAAAGAAGAAAGGACCAGAGTCTAGTACGGCTCCTGAAAGGGGCAAAAAGGCGGTCCACCTAGTGCAGACCCTTCCCATTCATGGCAGCTCTAGCTGCAAGGGAGTGGAGGTGATGCACGAGGATATAGAGCACACGTGTTGTTTGACTCAGTCATTGTGGTCACCGCAGTTTGGACCACATGACTTGGTCAAGCTACATGGTAGTGTATACGGGACCAGGGTGCGAGTCATGATAGATGATTCTGCTAGTCATAACTTCATAAACTATGCTTTGGTCAAGAAATTGAAGATTCCCCAGCAGCCTAGTGCACATAAATACATTGTATCTATGATGCAAGGGCAAGATAAAAGAATATGGGATACTATGGTATCCAATTTGGAAGTCAAGATGCAGGATTATACAGACCATATGGACTTCCAAATTATGAACATGGAGAGGACAGATCTAGTCTTAGGAAGAGAATGGCTATGGGGGTTGGGAGATACACTTAAACGCAGCTATCAAAATAACACACTCGAGTTTGAAAAGAATGGAAGTACAGTTTATATTCAGGGAGAAAGAGATGTACCTAGTGCACCTCTCATCTCATCATTAGAGTTGTATAGTCTCTGTTGTTCACAGCATGTACAGGATATGTTTTTATTGTATAGTCATTATATGGAGCATTGTATAGACAGCTCATCTGATGTATATTTTCATGCTTTGAATGTAAATATGAACAGGACTTTCTACTATTCTTTTTTGCAAGAGTGTGTAGTTAAAAGTTTTAAGGATCTTATGTTTGAATACAGAGATGTTTTTCCCACTGACTTACCTAGAGGGCTACCACCTGAGAGAGGGGACATTGACCATGCCATAGAAGTTGTTACTAACACTAACCCTATTTGTAGACCACCTTATAGGCTTAGTGTTTCTCAGCATGAGGAGGTTGAGAAGCAATTGCAGGATTATTTAGATAAAGGCTTCATCAAACCTAGTAACTCACCATGGGCATCCCCAATGCTCCTAGTTAAAAAGAAAGATGGCTCTATGAGACTATGTATAGATTATAGAGCACTTAATAAGGTAACTATCAAAAATAGATTTCCAATGCCTAGGTTGGAAGATCTATTTGATCAGTTACATCAAGCTCGGTATTTTACCAAGCTTGACCTTAGATCAGGATATCATCAGATCAGGATTAGGGCAGAGGATGTCCCTAAAACTGCATTTAGGACTAGATATGGGCACTATGAGTTTTTGGTGATGCCTTTTGGTCTCACCAATGCTCCTGCCACTTTCATGAAACTCATGAACAGTGTTTTACGGCCTTATCTAGGACACTTTGTAGTAGATTTTTTAGATGACATTCTGATCTATAGTGCATCAGAACAGGAGCACTTGGAACACTTGAGAAAAGTATTTCAAGTGCTAAGGGAAAATTCGCTCTTTGCTAAGGAGTCAAAGTGTGAATTTTTCAAGAAAGAGGTTAGGTACCTTGGGCATATAGTCTCCCAAGATGGAATCCAGATGGATCCTGAAAAAGTAAGGGCTATTATGGAATGGCCACATCCACGGAACCTGGAGGAGCTGCAGATCTTCCTAGGTTTATCAGGTTTCTATCGAAGATTCATTAAGAACTATGCCAAAATTGCTGTCCCGATGACGGAACAGCTTAAAGGGAAAGGGAAAGCCTTTCATTGGGGAGACGAACAGAAGCAAAGTATGGAAAAGTTGAAAGTAGCTATTGCTACAGCTCCACTTTTACATATAGCAGATCCCAATAAACCATTTGTGGTTGAGACTGACGCGAGTGATTTTGCTATAGGAGCGGTTTTAGTACAGGATGGTCGACCATTAGCTTTTGAGAGCAAGAAACTAGAACCGGCTCAAAAGAATTACTCCGTCTATGAGAAGGAGTTGTATGCAATAGTCCATGCTTTGAAGAAGTGGCGTCATTATTTATATGGTGCCAAAGTTACGATAGTGTTTGATCAAGAGAGCATTAAGTGGCTCTCTAATCAAACAGACCTTAAAGGTCGGAAGGCCCGATGGGCAGAGACCCTTCAAGAGTTTGACCATGAGCTTAGGTATAGGAAGGGAAAGTTTAATGTAGTGGCTGATTCACTTAGCCGCATGCCTATGCTCAATGGACTGAGTTTTACTCAGATCACTAGTGAGCTACTTGAGTCTATTAGAGGGAAATGTAGGCTTGATCCTGCATATTCCGAGATTTGGGAAGCCATAGAGAATGGGGATCGTGATATACGGGTTTCCAATGAGGATGGAGTATCGACGGGTACTCAAGGAGGATTCAAGTGGAAGAATTACAGTGTCCAAGATGGATATCTGTTATATAAAGGTAAGGTGTGTGTCCCTAGAGATACTGAGATGAGACGGCATATTTTATATGAGTGTCATGACACACCTAGTGCGGGACACCCAGGAGTTAACAAGACTTATGATCTTGTTAAGAGGCAGTTTTATTGGTCTGGACTTCATAAGGACGTCCTAGAGTATGTGCTTAAGTGCAATAAATGCCAGGTCAACAAAGCTGAAAGATTAAGGATTGGAGGGCTACTCCACCCATTGGATATTCCCAATGGGAAGTGGGAGAGTATCTCCATGGACTTTATAGTCGGTTTACCTAAGACACAGAGAGGGCACGACTCGGTCTGGGTAATTGTGGATAGGTTAACCAAAATGGCTAGGTTTATTCCAACACATACTACAGTGAAGACACCTGAGTTGGCTAGACTCTTTGTAGAGAACCTATACCGGTTATATGGTCTTCCTTTAGACATAGTTTCTGATCGGGATAGGAAGTTTACTAGCCACTTTTGGAGAGCGGTCTTCAAAAGGTTGGATACAAAGCTTAGCATGAGTACGGCCGAGCATCCACAGTCGGATGGGCAAACAGAAAGGGTTAACCAAATCCTAGAGGATATGCTTCGAGCATATGTGAACGAAAGGCAAACTAATTGGGAGGAGTACTTACCTATAGTAGAGTTTGCATATAATAGTGCCAAGCACTCTTCCACTGGGCATAGTCCATTTATGCTTATGTATGGGTTTCAGCCAAGGGCTCCTTATGCAGTTGGCTTGCAGAATGAAAAAGTTCAAGCTGCAAAGGACTTCTTGGAAGAAATGAATGATATGCTTAGACTTGCTAAGGACAGCATTAGGAAAGCTCAGGATAGGGCGAGAGCCTATGCTGACCCTCAGAGAAGAGATATCAACTTTGAGGTAGGAGAGCAAGTCTATCTTAGAGTTCCATCTAGGTCTGAAACCATGAAGACGGGACCTTGTCCAAAATTATCTCCTAGGTATTGTGGACCTTTCCAAATACTTAAGAGAATAGGAAAGATGGCTTACCAGCTCCAACTTCCAGAGAATAGTCAAATCCATCCAGTTTTTCATGTTAGCCGGCTTAAGAAAAGGCTGGGTGAATCTGACAACCTCATTCCAGATAGTGAGGTAGTAGAGCCTATTTCTGTTCAATCTATTCCACATGAGCCAGAGAGCATACTACGCACTCGAGAGAAACGGACGAGGAGTCACTTGTATAAAGAGTGTCTAGTAAAGTGGAAAGATAGTTCAGAAGATAGTGCCACATGGGAGCGGGTTAGCACCCTACAGAGATGGTTTCCCAGTTTCAGTTTACCTTCCCAAGAGTTTTCTTAAGGGGAAGGATATGGGGAAACAACACGGAGAGAGGACCATGTATTTATATACATGGGGATATAGTGGGAGTGGTGATAATAGCAATTCTCTCTTTATTTTAGACCTTCCAATACCATTTTTGAGGACAAAAACGGAATCAAGGGGAAGGAAATGTTATGGAATACCCCCAAGAGAGGTGTGAACCACCTCTTAGTTGTGATTAGATGGGCTCATACATGAATGCCATGTGGCACCCATGTATGAAGCCATGTGGGGGGGATGATTCATCATTATGGAGAGACACTAAGGCAAGGTCACCACGCGGCTGGGCGGATCATCGAGGAAGAACTCCGTGCGCACATCTCTGTCAAGTGTGGATCGATCGGCGTGCAGAAAGAATCCCAAAATTGGGGAATTCATCGGAGCTTTTACTACAATTGGGTTGCAGGACAAAGAGTGTTGAGGTACATTAAGGGTACACTCAAAGAAGGTTTGTATTATGGTTTTACATTAGATACAAACATCAAGATATATAGTGATACAGATTGGGCAGGTAATCCTGATGATAGGAGATCAACATATGGATACTTGTGTTATGTGGGAGATAGGTTAATTTCTTGGTGTTCAAAGAAGAAACACACAATTGCTTTATCATCCACAGAGGCTGAGTACAAAGGTATCGTGGAAGCTACAAAGGAAGTGATATGGCTTAAGAGTCTTATGAAGAGTTTTGACATCATTCAGAGTATACCCACTATTCATGGAGATAACATGAGTTCATTGTATTTAGCTGCTAATCTTGTGTTTCATGCCAAGTCTAAACACATTGAGATTCAGTATCATTTTCTAAGAGGTAAGGTGATGGATAAAGAGATTGAAGTCATACATACTTCAACAAAAGATCAGATAGCTTATATGCTAACCAAAAGCATGGATGGACCAAAGCTATAGAGATTCAAAGACATGGCAGGTATAAAAAAGCTAGAGAAGACCTCAATTGATGAGTGAGGGGGAGCTGTTGGTGCAAGGCAATCAACAATTGAAGTTTTGATGAATAATTGAAGTCAAGGACTTAAGAAAAGATCAAGTTATAAAGTATGAAGGAAGTGCATTTCCAGAAGATGAAGATGTGTACACATGTACATTAATTTAGAGATAGCTCATATATATCTTTTGTATGGTCATAAACTTGTACATATATCGCTATATATATAAGTAAAAAGTCAGGGAAAATAAGAGAGAGCATGTGAATAGAGGAATTAGAAGTTATATGAGTCATTAGACACTTTAGAAGAGAGAAGGATCTCTCTCATTACTCAGATGTAAAAATTTTCCAGAAGTGAAGAAATGTTGCCCCCGATCTTTCTGAGTATTCTCCTTCTGTGTTGAATCTTTTGTAAAATGCTTTTGTAGAAGTCTAAGTCTATAGTTGATTGACCTCTTTACAAATTTTCAGCTTCTAATTGTGATCAGGCTGAGAGAATTATGAATAGGAACATTCATATGTAAGAAAATGTCAAGTATCTTCTGAAACAGGCACAATCCCGATCGTCAAAGAAATGGTCAGTTCTCAGTGCACATTGTAAAGTTTTGCACAAATGAGGAGTCAAAATCTAATTTGGAAGGTAAGCCATCTATGGCTAAAAGAATTTGATTAAATGGGTTCTAGATTGAGAGAACCAATCCTTAGAAGTTACAGGTGTCTGAATCGATTACTCAGAAGAACAGTTATAGACATAGGTGACTTGTTAAGTTCATTTCTCAAGATTTACTAAGTCTTTTGGAATGATTTAACTTGGAGGAGGTGCCCAAACTAGAGGCGACACGTTATGTAAAGTTTTACAAAAAACTTTACACATTTGATAAGTCAATGAGTGAATTATGAGCAGCAGACTTCTATGTAGTCACCTTCTTCACAATATGTTAGAAATTTTGATAATTGATAATTGATCCTACAATTTGGTGAAAGTTTTGAGTTATTCTTGTTATAGAGGTGCTCTAACTTCAAGAGTAGCTTGTTCTTTTTGAGATTAACACTCTCCATCAGCACTTTCATGGATAGACAACACTTCTAAGCACTCTTTCCAAGCATCACACATGCATGCAATCTCACAAAGAAGATGATACAGAGAGGAGAAGACACAAGTTTGAATTTTTGTGCTCCCGATTCTCAGAATGGCAAAAAGTGCCTACAAAGAGTCACAAAATGACTTATATACATGTGCCCTAAAAACGGTCCTTTCACACAAGAGACCGGCACTTTATTGACTAAAAGACTAATTTCCTGCTAATTTACAAAGGATGAGATACAAATCTCTATGGGTATGCATCTAGAGGACTCCTCTAGTACATACACATACACGTTGTGGAGGTGATCGCAATCCGGGTGGATCGGGTCCGGTCGTGGCACACACAAGGTGTATGAAGCTAATGAATGTTGGAAGGTTTAAAGATGTGAAGGTGAAATTAATGTTGAGTATGGAGAAGAGAGAGATGTTGAAATAATTATGGGAATGGGAATGTAGGTGTGCAAGTTAGATTGATGACATGAATGATAAGAATGAAAGAGAACCATACACACGAATCAAATTTGGAAGGAAGAATGGTCCATTGGAGGAGCTTCTTAAACACTTCCTAATTCTAATCCATATGTATAGCATTCTTTGGATGATATGTATGCATGACGAGAATAGATGGAATCCTTACACATAAATCAGTTTCGAAAGGAAGAATGGTCCAATATTGGAGCTTCTTATACACTTTCAGAAACTAATAAATATGTATGGATTTGTATGGATTATATACATGCAAGTGAATTATGATGATGGATTTCACTCACAAGCTCAAAGAAACATCCTCACTGGTTCAACGCAATACTGCGGAGCCTTCTCACACATAGAAGAAATAGAAGACATGTAAAAATACTTAAGAGACTGAGAGAGGAGACAAGAGACAAGTGACAAGTGACATGAATTAAAAGAATTTGAATTAAGTTACATGTAAAATATCGTCGTGGTACGTCATGCTAAGCAGTCTACTGATCAAAGGTGGTTCCGACCCTCAAACCATGACAGTTCAACCGAATGTCACACGTAAGAAGGTGAGTTCCACTCCAGTGACCCTATGTCTGTCTAGGCTCGTAACGTCTAACTAAAGAAGTCTAAGACTCATTAAAATCAGCTCTAACTCACTCACACGCTCCACCGAGGGTGAGTCAAGATAGAGATGCTGGTTTCAAGAGCCTATCCTAGATTGGAGTTCTAACTTAAATTTGAAACTAGGTTCTATACTCATACTAGCTCACCTTGGATCCTCACTCGCTCAACCGAGGGTGATCGTCTCAAGGAAACCGTAAGCTAGCATGAGCCCTATGGATGCCTAACAATGATGCTCTAGGAGTTTGGAGGGGGGTTTATATAGTTTTTTGAATGAATTTGGGCCCTTGGATCTAGAGAAATCAACTCTCAACTCTAGGATCACTACTTTCGATTACAACCATTTGATTAATCAAATCAATGGCTTGGAATTGTTCTTTCTATCAAATCTAGTGTAAAGGAGTGAAATTTAGGCGCCCTCATTCTCCACCATTGGATCTGGGGATGATCTGGACCGTCGGATCAGTGCTGACATCAATTCGGATAAGATAAGCCACTATTTTTGGAGAAATGCTGCATTATTGATCTTTGATTGTAAAAAAGGTCTTCTTTTATGGAAAAAATTCGTGGATCCTCCTTCCTTTATGCTTTAGTGCATCTCCACCCTTGAATATGAGCTCATCTTGACCGTACAACATGGTTCAATCATATTTTGACATGTGGCAGACATTCAAGCCTTCAATTTTCTTATTCTAGAAAACTGCGGTGACCTTGAAAACTGGACTTTATGCTCTTTGACCCTCCAAAAAGTCTTTGATGAAGATGAAACATTGTAGGACTATGTTTCCAAAGATCTCCTTCAGGAATATGCAGAAAAAACTCCCATCTGAATCTAACTTGTACAAGTTTGACTACATTTGGAAGCTTGCAAGGTGGCATTAAGGTGTCTAGGAAGCTCGGATAGCCTTGAAAATTTGTACAAATATGTAGCCACATATGATCTTTATACATGCCAAACCATATGGCTAACATAATTTTCTATACAAGAATTTGTAGGGTCAAACTAGAAAAATTACATTTTTACAAAATGAACATAGCATATCAATGTGCTACAAAATCCATTTTCTGCTGAAATTTGGGCTATAGACTGCCTTTGACAATCTTTACAAGTATATGGATTTTCATCTAATTTGGTGACAATGAAATTTTTGCCCTAATTTCCCAACTTTGACCATCTTTGACCGCTACCATGGACTTTCTTGATTTCTTTGAAACTTTGTATGTGACCTTCCTTTGACATCCTTGATGCATCCTGGACTTCTCGGGGAATTCTGGCTACCTTCACCAGATATGTTTTTTTGTAGGCCTTCACAAGTGAGAGAGGAGAGAAAATCTCGACGACATTCGCCCCCACTAAACCTGCGATTCCTCCGGAAGCGCCACTCTAGCATCTGTGAAAAACAAAATGTTCCAGGCATCAAATTCTTTTATAGGCAACATAAGAAACATGGAAGGAAAATTGATTATATGAATGAATAAGTAGGTAACGTGACATGAAGCAAAATTTGCATGAAAGAAATAATTGAAACAGGAAACATGAATATGCATGAACAAATAGGCAACATATATGCAAATGAACAAGCAACATTGGCAACAAGAAAGAAAAAAAACAAGCATCAATATGAAGTGGAAGTGGTTGTATTGAGTCGTTTTAAGCATCAGTTCCTCTCATCTTGAAGAAAATTTTGTACCTTTTTCATAAAGCAATCTACCTTAAATATGATTATAAACAAAGATTTAGGATTTTCAAGAGACATCTTTCATCTTTAGCTTATTTTAGATCAACTCCTTTCCTACATAAATATGAATATGCTCTTTCTCTAATAACATGCAAGGAAATCTAACTAAACTCTACTAATGCATAAATCTGCTTATATAGCCCGTGATTTATTCTACTATGCCTCTTTATCCTCCTTTGGCTTGCTCTCTTTTTTTTTTTTTTTTTTTTTTTCCGATGCTGATGATGATTTGGCAACTTTATGGTTACGATCACTTTTTTGGGGTGAAAGAAAGTGTAAACTTCTTGGTAACATGTAGCTTTTTTTTTTTTTTTTTTTTTTGACGAGGAAAAGTTAAACCCCGATACAAGGTACAACCATTTTTGATGACGGAGAACAGTCGTTTAAACTCCGATACAAGTGCTGTGAGATGGACTAAGGATGTAGAAACATGCAATAGCAGGAGATAGGATTTCAACAATTATGCTTTCGATACAGGATACATATGCATGTTTATATATGAAAGTCTTGTCACCAAAATAAACCTCCAAATCTACATGCCCTATCTTTCCACAATCCTAGATTATAATCAATTTCTTAGTAGATAAGTTACTACTTAAGATACAATTTTACACAAGTAGAGAAATCATCATTTGCCTTTTTTGACTCAAGTGATGTGGATATGCAATGCAATGCAAAGACTGAAAAAAAACATGCATGAAACAAGCATGGAAAAAAAATAGAATGAACTTGAAAAAAAACAAAGCAACATGAACTTGAAAATTAATGATTTTTTTTTTTTTTTTTTTTTTTTTTTAAATAACATGGATACTCCTGTTTATGAATCGGCCTCATTGTTGTCATCTTCTTCAATGTCCTCATCCAAAATGTACTCGTCATTATCACGCTTCTTGAATAACTTTATCCTTTTACCTGCAATCAAAGTTTTTAGTGCAACACCATTTAATTCACAAAGAGCATACGTACCATTGTTGTTGACTTTTGATACAATGTATGGCCCAAACCACCGTTGAGTGAGCTTTTTGCGTGCATCATATTGAGAGTCAAATGTACTATCATAAATGAGCACCCAATCTCCTACTTCAATTGGCTTAGGACGCAATCGATGAGTTTTATCAAAATAATGCTTGTTCTTCATTCTAGATTCTCTTAATTTTTCAACAGCATCATCAAGTCTTAATTTACCTTGTTCTAACTGTTTAATACGCAAACTCAAAAAATCATCAGTAGACATGTTTTCAGACCAAGGCAAATTTGACCATGCAGAAATATGAGACTGAATTGGAAACAATGGTTTTTGACAGTACATGAGTTCAGCAGGCATATATCTAGTAGTACGTGTGCATGTCATTCTATCTGCCCAAAGTGCAAAAGGTAAGAATTTAGGCCATTGTTTGATGTCACCATTACATGCTTTAGATATGGCTTTCACAATAGGTGGATACCCTCTCTCTATTTTACCATTGGCCTCTGCGTTATATGCAGTAGTGAGAGACAAACGAATACCGTGACGCTCAAAGAACTCTTTACCTTCTCTCGCATTTAACTCTCCACGATCGGCAACTACTTTCTCTATGTACCCAAAGCGACTTATGACATCTTCAAGCAAGAATTTGCAAACATTGTAAGTGGTCTTAGATCGTAATGCACGTCCCTCTACATGATTAGTTAAATCTTCTCTTGCAAGTACAATGTAACGCATTTTGTCAATACCTTTAAGCATAGTTACAAGATCTACTACCCACTTGTAGTGAATACAAGGTGGATAAGTAGGATGCAACGGATCTCTATGTTTGACTGATGAATGAAGTTGACAAGTAGAACATGTAGAAACATAGCTACTAATGTCAACATACATCCTAGGCCAATAATAGGTACTTCTAATTTTTTTATATGTTCCAAAAAATCCTTTATGACCGGCCCATAATGTCTCATGCATTTCCTTCATTACTTGCAATTGAAGACCTCTTTTTCCTAGGACTCGTTGTGGATTCTTAACCTTACCCTTAGCATGTCTCCAAAGATAACCATTACATAGGAAAAAGTTATAAGCTCGTTTCCTAATGTTACGGAATCTATTCGTAGTCCAGCTAGGTAATGGTTGTAGTGTACTGAGATACTTTCCTATGTCTCTCCATTCATCTTCGTACTCAGACTCATGAAATTTCTCATACTCATATATATGTGGAACATAGTCAACTAAATTCACATTCTTTATTAGATCACTTTCAAGATCATCATCAAATCTAGCTCTCGATAACATATCAGCAGCTGAGTTTGACTTACCTGAAATATGAACTAATTCAGGATTTATGAACTTAATATATGAGATCCATCTAAGCATGGCTATATCAGGAGATGAACAATTGGCTATCATTCCAATGAGAGGCAAACAATCAGTCTCAACTTTGACATTTGCACCAATGAAATATTCTTTGTCTGTTTTCAAAGTTGTTACCATACCCCATAGTTCTCGTTTGATCTGTGGATATTTTCGTTGTGTTTCATGTAGAATTTTGGCACCAAACCTAATTGCATATCTATTCCCTTCACTATCATCTTGACTTATGACCCAACCTATACCAATAGGACTAGTATCAACAGTCAATATAATAGGTTTGTTAGCAGAATAGTCTACACGCTTAAGGATGGGAGCTTTAAGCAATAATTTCTTCAATTTACGCATAGCTTGAGTGTGTTTGTCAGTCCAAATAAATTTTCGTTTCTTCCTCAACAAGTCATAAAGACAATCAGCAACATGAGCAAAGTGAGGGATCCAAATAACATAAAAGATGCAAGCACCAAGAAATCTACGTACCTCACTCACGTTGTTACATGTTTCAGAAATCTTGCTAATGGCATCAACTTTTTGTGGGTATGGCTTTCGACCATAATGGCCACATAAATGTCCAACAATAAGTACCTCGTTGACACCAAAAACAGATTTCTCTATGGAAAATGTGAGACCTACCTCTTCAAATCGTTGAAATATTCTTTCACAATCAGAGATATGGTCAAGAACAAATTTACGACATCCCGATGAATCTAAAGTAATGTCCTTTACACGTTCCTCACTCCCTTTAATTGGAATATCATCAATGAATGGCATAGTTATATGAGGGATAAAGTCATGTAAGACCATATTCATAGCACTCATCATATGAGCCACAGAATTAGTCGCTCCTTGAGGTAAAGTACACATTCGCACTAAGCCTAAAGGAGTTTTCATTGTGGTTATGTCACGACTGTCAATTGCTAACTGGAATTGGTCATATCCAGAATATAAATCACCCATTGAATAGATAGAATGTCCTGAAAATGATTCAGCAAACTCATCTACAATGGGTCCTGTTCCTACATTCCTTATGGTGACTTTATTGACGGGTTGGAGATCTTGAATAAAACGTAGTTTCCCATTCTTTTTAGGCACAGTGAACCATCTGTTTGAGTAAGGTGCAAAAGATGGCTCTAAAATTCTCATGTTTATTTTCTCCTTAAGTAGTTTCATTAGCTCAGGTAAGTGAGCCTTTGGAACAGGTATAGGACGAAGATTCCATGGAATATGTGGTATAGTAAAGATTATCATGGGTGCAACTAGCTTAGGATCTACACAACCAATCTCATGAGGATACATAGTAAAGGCTTTTCATGGCTACGTATGACTCTCTCAAATTTATCTCTCTCTGCTGGCAAAAGAAAGTCATCATCTCTACCAATTTTCACTTGTTTGATTGTCTCATCCGTGAATGTATGTCCTATGTTTTTCTTATCCCGAAGAATTGGATCATTTTTCACATCAATAATTTTTTCATTACTTCCTTGAGGTAACGGTTGAGCTATGGGTTTGATTTTTTTGTCTACAGTTTTGTACTTTGTTTCAACTAAGGCATCATGTGTTTGGTTAAATTTTGAGCACTTGTCAACATTGAGAGCATACTCTTGGATTAGAGCATACTCATCAAGGGAAGAAAGAAGAATAATATGGGAATTAGAATTTTGTTGAAGACATAACTCTAACTCCTCAAGAGTAGAGAAACAATGAGATGTCTCAATCACATGCTCAATGTTCTCATCATGTTCCATGATTTTGTTGTTTTTATAATTTTTTTGGGTTTTTTGGATAAAAGACTTGGACAATTGACTCTTATGAAGAAAATCTAATCTAGAATGTGGAAAACAAAGTGACAAACTATTGTACATGTTGGTTGGATGCGAGATGTCAAACCAATATCCACTGTTGTCCCGCTCAACAATGGATTCTATCCGAAATTTTGATCATATGTAGCTCCAAACATGAATCGAGGTGCACAATCACTACAAGCATGCTCATGACCCTGAGTAACAATAGGTTTCTTTCTAATTGACAATCGATTCCTAGGATGATTCACTCCTACTGTCATGACTTGAAGTGATTGCATTCCATCCTTAGACTTAAATCTAGCATAGGTAGACCCATCATCCATGGCTTTAGTTTCCATACGACTCTCACAAATAAAGGGTTGACCTAAGAGAACTTCATAGGAGCAATTATCTTGAATAAAAAAGTGAAACTCTTCTGTGATTCCTCCTATGGATATGGGCACACTAGCACAAGCTCCATACAGGGTACCTACACCATTATCTGCAGTTCTCATACGCCATCCACAATCTTTATCTATGGGCCATCGAAACTTATCATAGACTTCTCTTGAAATCACATTGATTTCAGAGCCGGAATCTACTAATGCATTTACAGTGATAGTGTTCTTATCATTTCCTATTTTAACATGCATCTCTGATGTACCTCTAGACCAAAATGTTCTTTTAAAGTGACTTTCAGGATTGTTTTCATGATTTTCATGATCAGGTTGAATAGGTCCTAAGAAATTTTTATTAACATTTACTTCATCATCATCAAAGTCCTCTTCATCAGATTCATCAAAGTTTAAGGCTTCATTCATAGCTTGATCTTGATCTAGAGAATCTTGCATCTCAGTATCTAGATTAAGTGGAAACCTCTTCCTTTTAATTAGGCCGATAAAGTTATCTTTAAAAACAGGCTTTGCAATAGAGAAAACTTGTTCTAAAGACATAGTCACTTGACTCTTAAGCAAAATGTCATCTAAAATCTCCATAGGATCTATTTTTCTCTCAATTTCTGAAATCAAGATGGCTTTAGGTTTTCTCTTTGGTTTCTTTTGTTTTTGCTCAGGGTCTTGTTTTTGTTCATGTTCTCGTGTTTGGTCTTCAGTTTGTTTTGATTGTTCTTGTTTATCTAAAGGCTTTGGTTCTGTTTTTCTTTGCTTTGTCTTCTTCCCTTTTTGTTTCTCCTCTTGTTTTTGTTCATTGGGTTGTGATTCTTGTTGTTTATCTTTGGATTGTGATGTTTCTCCCTGCTCTATGATTGTTTCTATTCCCTCTGAGGTTTGTTTTCGAGTCACTCTTCTTTCACTAGGCTCAGCTTCATCTCTTTTTCGTTTTTCTTCTACATTGGATATGTGAGAAATAAGAGATTGATCTTCTATCGGTGACTCCCAAGCCGTTATTCTCCTAATCTCATCCCGTGCTCTTACTAAAGCCTCTATGGAAAAATCACCTTCCTTTGTGGGTTTACTTGATTCTACTTCTTGTTCATCAAGAGCTTCTAGTTTCACTCCTCTAGTTCCTACGTCCATTATGGTTATATTTTCATAATGTTTTTTTCATTCCTCCCTTACCATAATTTCCTTGCAAAGGTAGCCTAGATCGATAGTCACAGATTTTCTTGTCTATGTCTATTACTAGTCGTTGCTCCTTAGCAGCCTTCAATAATTCACAATCTCTCAAAAAGTGCTCTAACGAATCACACCAAGGACACCTACGAGGGCCACGCACAAAACCATTTTGATTTTGAGGATTTTGATTAACTTGTGGTGGGAAATTTTGAAATTGAGGATTTTGTTGATAAGGTATTGCTTGAACAGGATAATTAGGATTTTGAAAATGCAATTGATGTATTTGAGGAGCTTGGGGAGAAACATGTGGTACTTGAGGTGCAAGAGGAGCTTCCATATTATACGGTTGATGATTTTGAAAATTTTGATTTTGAGGATTTTGAAAAGCTATTTGAGAAGCTTGAGGATACAGGTTTTGATACATTTGAGGATTTTGCACATGAGGATGAGGATTTTGCATTGAAGGATTATGCATTGGAGGAACTTGATATGCTTGAGTAGGAGCTACTTGTGGATTTTGATTGGTAGCTATAACATGTTGATTAGGCTCTTGAAAAGTCATTGGGTTCATTTGATTTTGGAAAGTTTTGGTGTAATTAGATTGTAAAGCATCTATAGTCTTGGCCAAATTGGATTGTGTAGCAATAAGACTTTCCATTTGCTTAGTGAGAATATCCACTTGAGATTGTTCAACTACACTTTTATTTGGCTCTACTTTAAAACCTTGAGTAGGCTCCATCATTTGAGGAATAGGAGTAGAGTCAAAAAGCATAGCATGGGATTGTTCTCTAAATTGCTCCTTAATTTGTGGAAGGCTAGCTTGAGGAAGACTAGTTTGCTCATAAAGCATGGATTGTCTTTGATGTCTATGGGCTACAACCTCTACTACTTTACGCACTTTTTGCCAATTGTCAGTAAGACCATAGCGCTTATCTGGTTCTTCTAATCGCCGTTCAACTTCCCTACGAGTTTCAGGATGAAGAAGCTTAAGAAAATTGATCACAAGATCAGGTTCCAAAGTTATCTTATCCTCATCAGGAAGTTGTTCATAGCGTCTAATATACTCATTTTGTAAGTGAGTAATAGAGCTACTAGGCTTTGGAGAATTGACCCATCGTAAGAATCCATCTCGATTATGTTGGCTATAATCTTCAAGATAGAATTCTTTGAGCATCTCCTTTCTAAAATCACTCCAAGGAAGACTATCATATTGAGTGACACGGTTTATGATAGAGCTATCAACAATTCGTTCAAAGAATGATATCAAAAGATCTTCGGGAAGACCAAAAATCATAGCTTGCTCTTCAAACAAATCTAAGTAGCTTGTGATGTTGATGCCATTGAATTTTCCCTTCTCTCTCAACATAGAAGAGACTATTCTTTGGCCTTGTTTCTCAACAATAAGGGATTTGAATCCTTCCTCCATCTTATGTGAATAAGCAAGTGACGCACGTTGCTCTAGATCTCTCACAAATGCGTTTACTTCACGACGAAGATGTGCACGATACTGTGAGAAATCCAGTGCAACACTCAAGACTGATGATGATAATATGATGAGGACAAAAAATATGAAACAAAGGATATGGATCACAACCTCCCAACAAGATCAGAAGCAAATGCCACGAAGCGTTTCACGTCGGGTTCAAATGTGGAGGTGATCGCAATCCGGGTGGATCGGGTCCGGTCGTGGCACACACAGGGTGTATGAAGCTAATGAATGTTGGAAGGTTTAAAGATGTGAAGGTGAAATTAATGTTGAGTATGGAGAAGAGAGAGATGTTGAAATAATTATGGGAATGGGAATGTAGGTGTGCAAGTTAGATTGATGACATGAATGATAAGAATGAAAGAGAACCATACACACGAATCAAATTTGGAAGGAAGAATGGTCCATTGGAGGAGCTTCTTAAACACTTCCTAATTCTAATCCATATGTATAGCATTCTTTGGATGATATGTATGCATGACGAGAATAGATGGAATCCTTACACATAAATCAGTTTCGAAAGGAAGAATGGTCCAATATTGGAGCTTCTTATACACTTTCAGAAACTAATAAATATGTATGGATTTGTATGGATTATATACATGCAAGTGAATTATGATGATGGATTTCACTCACAAGCTCAAAGAAACATCCTCACTGGTTCAACGCAATACTGCGGAGCCTTCTCACACATAGAAGAAATAGAAGACATGTAAAAATACTTAAGAGACTGAGAGAGGAGACAAGAGACAAGTGACAAGTGACATGAATTAAAAGAATTTGAATTAAGTTACATGTAAAATATCGTCGTGGTACGTCATGCTAAGCAGTCTACTGATCAAAGGTGGTTCCGACCCTCAAACCATGACAGTTCAACCGAATGTCACACGTAAGAAGGTGAGTTCCACTCCAGTGACCCTATGTCTGTCTAGGCTCGTAACGTCTAACTAAAGAAGTCTAAGACTCATTAAAATCAGCTCTAACTCACTCACACGCTCCACCGAGGGTGAGTCAAGATAGAGATGCTGGTTTCAAGAGCCTATCCTAGATTGGAGTTCTAACTTAAATTTGAAACTAGGTTCTATACTCATACTAGCTCACCTTGGATCCTCACTCGCTCAACCGAGGGTGATCGTCTCAAGGAAACCGTAAGCTAGCATGAGCCCTATGGATGCCTAACAATGATGCTCTAGGAGTTTGGAGGGGGGTTTATATAGTTTTTTGAATGAATTTGGGCCCTTGGATCTAGAGAAATCAACTCTCAACTCTAGGATCACTACTTTCGATTACAACCATTTGATTAATCAAATCAATGGCTTGGAATTGTTCTTTCTATCAAATCTAGTGTAAAGGAGTGAAATTTAGGCGCCCTCATTCTCCACCATTGGATCTGGGGATGATCTGGACCGTCGGATCAGTGTTGACATCAATTCGGATAAGATAAGCCACTATTTTTGGAGAAATGCTGCATTATTGATCTTTGATTGTAAAAAAGGTCTTCTTTTATGGAAAAAATTCGTGGATCCTCCTTCCTTTATGCTTTAGTGCATCTCCACCCTTGAATATGAGCTCATCTTGATCGTACAACATGGTTCAATCATATTTTGACATGTGGCAGACATTCAAGCCTTCAATTTTCTTATTCTAGAAAACTGCGGTGACCTTGAAAACTGGACTTTGTGCTCTTTGACCCTCCAAAAAGTCTTTGATGAAGATGAAACATTGTAGGACTATGTTTCCAAAGATCTCCTTCAGGAATATGCAGAAAAAACTCCCATCTGAATCTAACTTGTACAAGTTTGACTACATTTGGAAGCTTGCAAGGTGGCATTAAGGTGTCTAGGAAGCTCGGATAGCCTTGAAAATTTGTACAAATATGTAGCCACATATGATCTTTATACATGCCAAACCATATGGCTAACATAATTTTCTATACAAGAATTTGTAGGGTCAAACTAGAAAAATTACATTTTTACAAAATGAACATAGCATATCAATGTGCTACAAAATCCATTTTCTGCTGAAATTTGGGCTATAGACTGCCTTTGACAATCTTTACAAGTATATGGATTTTCATCTAATTTGGTGACAATGAAATTTTTGCCCTAATTTCCCAACTTTGACCAGCTTTGACCGCTACCATGGACTTTCTTGATTTCTTTGAAACTTTGTATGTGACCTTCCTTTGACATCCTTGATGCATCCTGGACTTCTCGGGGAATTCTGGCTACCTTCACCAAATATGTTTTTTTTGTAGGCCTTCACAAGTGAGAGAGGAGAGAAAATCTCGACGACAACGTACACGTACACATACACATACACATACACATACACGTACACATACACATACACATACACATACACATACACATACACATACACATACACATACACATACACATACACATACACATACACATACACATACACATACACATACACATACACATACACATACACATACACATACACATACACATATACACATACACATACACATACACATACACATACACATACGCATACGCATACACATACACATACACATACACATACGCATACACATATGCATACACATACACATACACATACACATACATACACATACACATACACATACACATTTACATCCACATACACATCCACATACACATCCACATACACATACACATCCACATACACATCCACATACACATACACATACACATACACATACACATACACATGCACATACACATACACATACACATACACATGCACATACACATACACATACACATACACATGCACATACACATACACATACACATACACATACACATACACATGCACATACACATACACATACACATACACATACACATACACATACACATACACATACACATACACATACACATACACATGCACATGCACATACACATACACATACACATACACATACACATACACATACACATACACATGCACATGCACATACACATACACATGCACATACACATACACATACACATACACATGCACATGCACATACACATACACATACACATACACATACACATACACATACACATACACATACACATACACATACACATACACATACACATACACATACACATACACATACACATACACATACACATACACATACACATGCACATACACATACACATACACATACACATACACATACACATACACATACACATACACATACACATACACATACACATACACATACACATACACATACACATACACATACACATACACATACACATACACATACACATACACATACACATACACATACACATCCACATACACATACACATACACATACACATACACATACACATACACATACACATACACATACACATACACATACACATACACATACACATACACATACACATACACATACACATACACATACACATACACATACACATACACATACACATACACATACACATACACATACACATACACATACACATACACATACGCATGTGCATGCACATGCGCATGCACATGCACATGCGCATGCACATGCACATGCGCATGCACATGCACATGCACATACCCATTCCCATATCCATACACATACCCATACCCATACACATGCCCATACGCATACCCATACGCATACCCATACTGTTGAGCCCATAACAGTCATGTTGGTCAAGTCAACTGCAGTCAAAGTCAAACGGTCAAAGTCAACTGGTCAAAGTCTACAAGGTCAAAGGTCAAAGTTAATAGGTGCAAAGTCAAAGTGCAGGTGTCAAAGTGCACAGGTGGTGCATAAGTAATTGTCCACAAAGGGTAAATTGGAGAAAATGGGTTGCAGGTTGCAGAGGTACTTTCTCTAATTTCCCTAAGGTTCAAAGTGTGTTTTAAAGTGTTTTGGAAGGTTCAGGTGAACCCCCTCTTATGTGTAAAAGTGAAGACTTAAAAGGAAACATGAAGGTATGTGAAGCGGCAAAAGTGTACGCACAGGTGAAAGTATGGCCCCCCATTAAAATTTTTGGTTTTAGACTAAAGTCACTACAGGACAAAACAGTGAGTAGTTGGCTGCCACTTGTGAGAGCAATCTTGGGACATCAAAGTGAGCACCAAGATTCACTTGCAGTTAGGAGCGTACGTGATCGACACACTCAAATCAAGGCAAGAGCCATTCTTGGACCAAGGTTAGAGTAAGCAAGAGAGCATAGGCTAAGTGGAGCAAGAGAGAGAAGTGCAAGGGTCACCAGAGTACGTCGCACAGAAGTGGAAGTGCAAGGTGCATAGAGAGTGACCAAGGATTTTGGTGCAGAGAAGTGCTAAGCTATAGTTCCCCCAAGTATCTCAAGGTCATTTGGCAGTGTACGCTTGCCGACAGCAGGTATTCACTCCTCCCCCTTTGTGGAAGCTTGGTGCAAGGTGTGCACAAGGAGAAGCTTGAAGCAGGTGGAGGTTTGTTGCAGAGGAGGTCGGCAGCAAGAGGACATTGGGATATTGGATATTTTGTAATTGGGCACTCTGTGGGATTGTGCACAGAGGTATTGGTGTATCTTGTATTTCAAACATTGTACTTTTCTTACTGTAATCAAACGGCAGAAACTTCCAAGGTGTATTTTCTCTTTTGGTCTTTTCATTTTCTCCTACAAACCCTCAAACTCCTTCTTGTCAAAGAATCCCCCAACAAAATTGGCACGCACGGTGGGACTCCAAGGAGATTTGAGCTTAGGAGAAATCAAGTGCAAAGCATAGAAGAGAGCAAGTGTCGACAGAACCACAACCACAGTACTACTTCATCAAACAAAAGGTAAAATATTCTTATCAAGTGCCTCATATTCAAGTGGGCTATGAACTGCTCATGACCGCAACCCGGTCACAAACATCGAGGGTCACCTGCAAGCAGACAAGAAGGAAGGTTGCTAAAAGGTCCTCCAGTCCACTATCCTCAACATCTTCAGTCAACAGCATGGCGGGTCAGGTAGATTTAGAAACTTTACTCTCTAGATTAAATATAAGGTTCCCCTCTTTCAAAGGCCTGGCTCAGGAGGATCTAGATGAGCACCTCAGAAGATTTTTGGCACTTTGTAAAACTAGAGGTCTAATGGGTAGGGAGGATGCCTTTCTAATTCTCTTCCCTGCCACATTAGAGGGATTAGCAGATAAGTGGTTCAGCCAGTTTGCTGAAAACCACTTTACCACTTGGGATTTGATGAAGGATGCTTTTAGAAATCAATTCCAGCAGGGGAACACAGCAGAGATTATCATAGAAGAGCTAGAGAACTTGAGATTGGGTCCAGGAGAAAAGTTCCCAGAATTTGTGACCAGAGCCAAAGCACTAATGGCTAAACTACCAGATCCACCCCATGATTTTTTTGTCAAGAAATGGTTAGCCAAGCCCCTACCAGTAGCCACTCAATGCAAAATAAAGGAATTAGTATTACCTACAGCCTCCATAGAGGAGTTCATCACCACGGCTACAAGACTGGAGCAAATAAGGCACCAATATGGGACAACTTCTTCACCACCAACATATGGTACAGAGATGGAGGATCCAGTGACCCAGCTGAGGAGGGAGTTGGAGGGCTTAAAGAGAAATAAGCCCTACAAAGAGGAGGAGACTGCTGTGGCTCAATTGAGAAGGGAGATTGAAGCACTCAAGCTTCAAAAGGAAGAGGAGGCCCAAGCGGAGGAATTAGCTCAGCTGCGACAGGAGTTGCAGGAGCTCAAAGGAGGGGGCATCAAGAGTGGTCTTTGGTGTTCCATGTGCAGCAAACAAGGGCATATAGTAAGTGAGTGTCCTCTGCTAAGTGTAACTTGTCAATTATGCAGGAAGGTTGGCCATGAGGCCCATGAATGCCAATCAAGGGGAATACCTGCAACGACATACTGGACACAAGGAGGACCCCCAACAACCACAAATGTGATGGCTGCTGCACAAAATCAAGGTAACAACTATAATCCTAGACAAAGGAATAATTTTGGAAATGGGCCTAGGAGGCCAATCATCTGTTTTAGGTGTGGAGAATGCGGGCACTACCAAAGTAGGTGCACCCTACCAGAGAATGCACCTCCTTGCAGGAACTGCCCTGAGGCCAGAGACCATTATACATATGGTTGCCCCAAGACTCAAGCCTCTTCATCAGGGCCCCATATCCAAATGATTTCTGTGCACAAAGAAGAAGTGTGTGATCTAGGTAATGAGCCATCACCATCTACCAGGGTGGTGCAATTGGAAGAAATAGAATCTTTGACTGTGCAGACAAGAAGCAAGGGGAAGGCTCCAGCAGACATAGGACAAGGATCAAAGATTAAGGAATGGAATCAAAACAGAGAGCCATCTGAAGATAAAACCACCACAGGTGCAGAGACAAAGCAAAAAGAAGATCCCATATGCACTAGTGATGCCATTGGGCATGCCTTCAACAGGGCTCATGAGGAGTTTGATAAGTCTCCTGGAGCCCATGCTCTCAAGGAATCAGAGGTTTCAAAACTACTCAAGTCCATGAAAAAGGAAGTTAGTATTTTTTAATTAATAAAGATGGATGGGAAATTCAGATCAGAGCTATTGCATATAATTGAGGAAGCTTCCACTACAAGTTTGGTGGCAAAGGCTGCTGTTTTACATGAGGGAAAAATGGTAATGGAAGCACCCCTTACAGATTATAAAAGTCCTCGGCTGACAATATCTATCCAGGGTCATGAATTTAAAGGAGTCATTGTGGATGGTGGTTCTGGCATTAATTTGATGCCTGAACATACAATGAAAAAGATTGGACTCCACCCTTCAAGGCCTGCAAATTTCACTGTTACTTTGGCAGATCAGAGCAAAGTAAGGCCCCTGCGTGTGATCCCAAAAGTTCCACTTGAAGTGCAAGGTAATCTATTTATTTTAGATTTTGTGGTTTTAAGATTGCCCCAAGTTGAAGGAGGATTTCCTCTCTTAATTGGAAGACCTTGGCTGAGGCATGCCAGCGCCATTCATGATTGGGGTAAGGACACCATGTGGGTACAAAAGAAAGGGCAGGAGCTGACACAAATTCATTTAGAAGAAGGCCCAGACAATCAAGGAAACACTAGTATGATGCAAACAGTGAGCATTTGCATGGAAACAGAAGCGGAGGATCAACCCCAAATAGATTTTGAGAAGAAGAGGATATTTTAAGTTGGCTCCAAGCAGGCTACTCTTCCTCTTGTTTTGGAGTTTTCATTAATAATTGTTGTACAATTGAAGGTTATGATGAAGATAAGGAAAAAGTCCAGGTTGATGGATTGGGAGAGCCCATTACAAACCACAGAAGGGGCAGGAAGACAACCCTCAAATGCATTTTTGAGGAGGATATGACTACTACAGAAAATGAAATTAATAAAGCTAAAGGCAAGGTAAAAGATTCTAGTGAAGAGTGTTCTTTTCCAATTCAAGAAATACCTGCAGGATGGATGCAGGATAAGGAAGAACAGATTGAAATCCAAAACACCCCTGCTTATGAAGCAATGCAAGAAAAGCTAGAAGACAAAGACAAGGAAGGAGAGGAGAAGGAAGATACTCTGGTAGAGAGAAATCCTGTCCAAGAAATACAATTAGGCAATCAAGACAATGATCGGCCAGTTTTGGTGGCCACTTGGTTGTGGAGCCACCCAGGGCTCCTGGAAAAGGTAAAATCATTCTTGACCCAATATATAGATGTTTTTGCTTGGCATTATAAAGACTTAGAAGGAGTGCCTGCAACTTATGGAGAGCACAGAATCCCTCTGGTTGATGGAGCAAAACCTATAAGAGGGAAGAGTTATAGACTTAACCCAAAATATGCTGAAGCTGTCTATGTGGAAATCCAGAAGATGGAGGATGCAGGAATCATCATTCCTGTAGAACACTCAGAGTGGCTCTCCCCTATGGTTATAGTACCAAAGAAGAATACTAATAAAATCAGAATTTGTGTTGATTTTAGAGCACTCAATAAGGTGACCATTCCAGATGGTTTCCCAATGCCTTTTGCAGAACAGGTCATTGAAGAAGTAGCTGGGCATGCCTTATATAGCTTTATGGATGGATTCAGTGGCTATAATCAAATATCAATACACCCAGAGGATCGTGAAAAGACTGCTTTTATCACACCTTGGGGAACATATGTGTATGTAAAAATACCATTTGGGCTCAGAAATGCCCCAGCCACCTTTAACAGAACGGTCAATCTCATCTTTGGCCCCCTATTGCTGGAATCACTTAGAATCTTCATGGATGACTTCTCTTCGTTTTCAGGATCTCACAAAGAAACTCCTCTAGATTGTTTGGACCACCATTTGAGGCAGCTGCATAATGTTTTCAAAAGATGCAGAGAAACTAAGTTAAAGCTCAATCCAAACAAATGTCATTTTCTTGTGACAAAAGGAACTCTCTTAGGACATGTGGTGTCAGCTAAAGGTATGGCCCCAGATCCTGACAAAATCATTTCTATCTTAAAGTTGCCTAAACCTAAATCCCCTAAAGAGATCCAGAGTTTTTTGGGGCATACTGGATACCATAGAAGGTTTATTAAAATGTATGCAGAGATAGCTAGACCTCTGGCTAGACTTACAGGTAAGGAAGTACCTTTTAAATGGGAAGAAGAGGAAGAAAAAGCATATCAAACATTGCGGTCAAGGTTAGTGTCTGCTCCTATTTTGATCACACCTGAATGGTCAAGAATCTTTCATATACATGTAGATGCCAGTGCCTATGCAGTGGGGGCAGTTTTGACACAACCTAGTGAAGAATTTAAGATGGATAGACCAATTCAGTATGCCAGTAGAATTTTGACTAAGGCTGAAAGGAATTACAGCACCACAGAAAGGGAAGCCTTGGCAATGGTTTTTGCTGTCCAAAAATTTCGTCATTACTTGTTGGGAGTAAAATTTGTTATTATAACAGATCACCAACCACTGAAATATTTGCTCAACAAACCACAAGCCACTGGTAGAATATGGAGGTGGTTATTGTTGTTCCAAGAATTTGATTTTTCTATGGTCCACAGACCAGGTAAAGAAAATGTTATGGCGGATCACCTTTCCAGAATCAATATGATGGAGCAAGTTAGTGGAATCAATGATGATTTTCCAGATGCTCATCTGTTTGCTGTCCGGGCTCAAGGTTGGTATTATGATATCAAGAATTTCATTAAAACAGGGATGTATCCAGAAAAGGCTAGTGCTGTGCAAAGGAAGAGATTGCTACTCAAGAGCAGACCATATACCTTCCTTGAAGATAAATTATATAGACAGGGAAAGGATGATAGACTTAGGAAGTGCTTGGAGGAAGAAGAAGTGAGGAAAGTCCTTCACTCTGCACATGAAGGACTAGGTGGTGGGCACCTTCCAGGGCATATTATGAGTCAGAGGATATTAGATGCTGGTCTATGGTGGCCTACACTATTTAAGGATGCAGATGAGTGGGGAAAGGCATGTGATGTTTGTCAGAGGTGTGGACCTAAGCCAACAAAGCAGAGGCATAACCCCTTAGTTGTTTCCAATTCCTGGCAACCATTTGAGAAGTGGGGGCTGGATTTCGTAGGGCCCATCTACCCTCCGGCGATTCCAAAAAGAGAGAAATATCTCTTAATAGCTACAGATTATGCGACCAAATGGGCTGAAGCTATTGCTTCCCCCGACTGCACTGCTCAAACTGTTGCTGATTTTATCTACACTAGCATCATTTGCAGGTTTGGATGCCCACTTGAAATTTGTACAGATCAAGGTACACATTTTGTCAATAAGGTCCTGCAGGAAATTTTTAACAGGTATAGAATTCTACATAGGACTTCTTGTGCTTACTATCCAAGAGCCAATGGACAGGCTGAATCGACAAATAAAGTTTTGATCTCAATGTTAAGGAAGGAATGTATGCTACAACCCACTTCCTGGGGCATTGCTTATCAAGGTACCCTATGGGCATACAGGGCAAAAAAGACTGTGATATCTCTCAGAGAATAGGGGCACTACATAAAGTGGAGGAGATTCGTCTCCTAGCAACAAAACAATTGATCGAGACTCAGATGAAGAGGAAAGAGGCACATGATCGACACCTGTGGAACAACAACATTGAAGCAGGCATGTTGGTTCTTCTCCATAGACCTAACCTTCATACACAACTGAGAGGAAAATGGCTTCCAAATTGGGAAGGACCTTATAGAGTCAAAACAATGCTAAACTTGGGTGCTGTGGAGTTAGAGACGCTGAAAGGAGAGGCCTTGCCACTGGTCAACATTTCAAGGCTGAAGGCCTATCATCAACACACTTAAAGACGTATGGATCACCTGGAACTGCCAAATATGTCCAGGTTGTACATAACTTTCTCATCATATTTTGCTCAGTTTTAGTAGTTTTCCTTATCAATTTCATCTTTGTCATTGGTGTTTTTAGAAAACCTAGAAGATATTTCACAACCACTGCCAAAGCAAGCCTTTTGGGCATTTTTGGAAATTTTCTAGCAATTTTTAGCATTTTTCTAGCATTTTTTATCACTTTCCGATGTCTTTTTATTGCCCAATTTGAGGAATAAATGGAGGGTCTCTGTGGTTTGATGAAGGATTTTAGGCTCAACATGTAGAAAATTTCATCAGAATTTTTTCAGAATTTTTTAGAATTTTTGGCCAATTTTTGGCATTTTTTTCAGATTTTTCCTTGATTTTTCTCTAAATTGGGCTATTTAAAAAAAAAAAAAATAAATTAAAAAAAAAAAAAAAAAAAAAAGAGGGGGGGCCCCCAAGATTTTCGAGGCCCCCCCCCCCCGCCCGCCCCCCCGCCCCCCCGCCCCCCCGCCCGCCCGCCCCCCCCCCCCCCCGCCCCCCCGCCCGCCCGCCCGCCCCCCCGCCCCCCCGCCCCCCCCCCCCCCCCCCCCCTCCCCCCCCCGCCCCCCGTTCTGACAGCCCCCCCCTTCCCCCCCCCCCCCCCGTTCTGACAGCCCCCCCCTTCCCCGCCCCCCCCCCCCGCCCCCCCCCCCCTTTCCCCCCCCCCCCCCCCCCTCCCCCCCCCCCCCCCCCTCCCCCCCCCCCCCCCCCCCGCCCCCCGTTCTGACAGCCCCCCCCTTCCCCACCCCCGTTCTGACAGCCCCCCCCTTCCCCGCCCCCCGCCCCACCCCCCCCCCCCCCGCCCCCCCCCCTCCCCCCCCCCCCCCCCCTATATATATATATATTTTATTTCTTTTCTTATTTTTTAATTATTTTATTTTATTTATTTATTTTATTGATAAATTTAGTGGGCGTTCAAAAAAAAAAAAAAAAAATTATTTTTGTGTATTTTATTTTTTTCATTTTCATGGCTAAAAGCTTTTGGCTCTGGATTGTACCTCGGTTGGCCGTTTTTTACAAAAAAGGAGTCATTTTCATGTTTTTTGGCACCTCTGGACTCAGTTTTTGGCTTTATTTTTCCAAATTCCCACATTTTATCTGAGTTTTGGTCAAAACCCTCACCATTTGAACACATTTATCCCATGTTTTTATTTACCCACATTGCCCACATGGTCTATTCTCACCTTATCTTTCCTTATGTTTAATAATATTCCATCGATACCCTCTGTAGCCCTCCAGTTTGATCATTTTAGCCCCCAGGCCAGGATTCATACTTCCAACCCCTCCCTTTATCATTCTGCCTAGCCACATCCTTCACCCTCCCGGCCCCATCCATCTTCATACCCTCATCCCTCCCTTCCCATTCCATTCTAACCTCCCATTGCCCCTCTTTTGCTTTTCCATAACAAAATCCCACTTCTTGTTCTTTTCTGGTGCTTGTTCGGGTGGATGTTCTCAGATGTTCTCTTCAAGTTGTTGCAGCTATATTCTCATGGTGGCCTATATGTTCAAAGTTTGGTTGTAGCTCTCCGGGACGGAGAGCACATTAGGTGGTGGGCAACTGTTGAGCCCATAACAGTCATGTTGGTCAAGTCAACTGCAGTCAAAGTCAAACGGTCAAAGTCAATTGGTCAAAGTCTACAAGGTCAAAGGTCAAAGTCAATAGGTGCAAAGTCAAAGTGCAGGTGTCAAAGTGCACAGGTGGTGCATAAGTAATTGTCCACAAAGGGTAAATTGGAGAAAATGGGTTGCAGGTTGCAGAGGTACTTTCTCTAATTTCCCTAAGGTTCAAAGTGTGTTTTAAAGTGTTTTGGAAGGTTCAGGTGAACCCCCTCTTATGTGTAAAAGTGAAGACTTAAAAGGAAACATGAAGGTATGTGAAGCGGCAAAAGTGTACGCACAGGTGAAAGTATGGCCCCCCATTAAAATTTTTGGTTTTAGACTAAAGTCACTACAGGACAAAACAGTGAGTAGTTGGCTGCCACTTGTGAGAGCAATCTTGGGACATCAAAGTGAGCACCAAGATTCACTTGCAGTTAGGAGCGTACGTGATCGACACACTCAAATCAAGGCAAGAGCCATTCTTGGACCAAGGCTAGAGTAAGCAAGAGAGCATAGGCTAAGTGGAGCAAGAGAGAGAAGTGCAAGGGTCACCAGAGTACGTCGCACAGAAGTGGAAGTGCAAGGTGCATAGAGAGTGACCAAGGATTTTGGTGCAGAGAAGTGCTAAGCTATAGTTCCCCCAAGTATCTCAAGGTCCTTTGGCAGTGTACGCTTGCCGACAGCAGGTATTCACTCCTCCCCCTTTGTGGAAGCTTGGTGCAAGGTGTGCACAAGGAGAAGCTTGAAGCAGGTGGAGGTTTGTTGCAGAGGAGGTCGGCAGCAAGAGGACATTGGGATATTGGATATTTTGTAATTGGGCACTCTGTGGGATTGTGCACAGAGGTATTGGTGTATCTTGTATTTCAAACATTGTACTTTTCTTACTGTAATCAAACGGCAGAAACTTCCAAGGTGTATTTTCTCTTTTGGTCT
>CM035419.1:151651328-151758828 GCA_020310875.1 Ceratopteris richardii
CAGATCGTAGTGCCCATTGAGAGGTTCAAAAAATCTATTGTATGTGTCAAACGCATCAATAACAAGGGAGATATGAGCATTTTGATGATTTAGCCGTGTTCAAAGCATGGAATATACATGCACCTTTGGGAGCATGAGATATGTACATGCATCAGATAGACATGGGCATGGAAGCATAGGATATGCATGTACCATACACCATCATGTATGCAGATCCTTGAGATTTGGAAAGATCACACTTGTGATCAACTTTGCATCTACATGGCTATGGTGATGGGCAGTAGATAAGTGGATTCTTCTATGTTGAAATCTGTTTTTAGATCATATGCATCCATCAAAGATCATCCATCTTGGAAGGGTTGCGATGTTTGGGACTTGGACTTGTGGACTTGAGGACCTACATCACCTATGGATCTTCTTGGCAGCTATCCTAAGGATTTGCTTCCATTACTCCACTTGATGCTCATCCATCCCATCTGCTTATTCCATTGACTACAACTAGATTGAGGTCTACTCTTTGAGGATTGATAATTTAGAAGTGTACGAGCTCACCCTATACTTGAAGCTGACACTTTTTTGCATCGATGTCAAGGATAGCAAGAATCACACCTAGGTAACTTATGTGATGGACACCTCGATCCTGCAAGACCATCACTCAATGAGATTTCCAAACTTTGAAAGAAAAGAAGCTCTTCATCTCTTTGATCAAAGAGCCACTTGGACATCACTCTTCCCTCTTGGGGTGAGATTGGGGTGATCACAATTAGTTAGTTTAAGTATAAATGACTTGTGATTTGGATTGGTTGGTAGTAATATTCTCTTTGGGTTTTTGTTTTTTTTTCTTTTTTAACTTCTTCTATCATCAAGCATATAATCTAGAACTTGTTCTTGGTGTGATAAGTATTGGTTAGATTGAGATCATTATCTAAATTAGAGAGTATCACTTTTGGGAGTGTCTTTCTTCTTCAAAAATTGGATAATATTTACACACTTGGAAGAGAAACCATTGTGAAGATATCATATGATGGCACCTTGAAACTTTGGAGTCATTCAAGGAATACCACTTTCGAAGGATCATAGACATGCATTGAGAAGGAACAATCGAGTATATTGGTTCAAGCATCACATTCCTTGTGGAGTATTGACCATCCCCAAGAGTAAGGTTGGATATCAACAAAAGAACCTAGATCAAGTGGAAAGGATTGGATATCCTTTAACACTTTGGAGCATAAATGATTATGGAACCCCAAGGAGCACTCAACTTGAAATTTTGAGTGTGAACGGGTGAGTACCTCTTATGATTCATAGGAAAGCTCACAAAACATCTCATGAGTGAAGAACAACTAGGTTAGGAGCCTCAAGGGTCCACTAACAAAGGAGTGTTTCACATATGAACTTCGAAGAGGGTCAAACATCAATAGCCATCATTATGTTGAATGTCAAAGATTAACCATTGCATCCAACAATGGGACTAAGCATTTAACATCATCACTTACCTCCCTTTTGATCGTTAGTAAGAACTTAAACCAGCATGGTGCAAACCCATAGGGTAGGTGAAAAGCGAGCATCCCCACTTGGAACATTGGCTAGATCACTTGTGAGAAAATTACCTCAAGAGGCATGCATCGAAGTTTCTCAAGAAAATTTAGTAGCATCCAAAAATAAGCAAGCTTTTGAAAAAAAGAATGTGGTTCTATACTTGCAGATCCACTCCATGAGGACCTAGAAATGATATTCAAAGCCCATGCGGCTTGGGTGAAGAGTGGCATTAATGTGGAAACATAGCATCAGTGTTACCTTGATGCTCAACTAGAGAAAGAGAGGCTTAGCAGTGCAAACAAATCATTGAGTTGTCACAAAAAATTTTCAAAGAAGTTAGTCTAATTAGGGAGAGAATACATATAGTGGTAGTTCAAAAGCCCGTACTCACTTCTATGATAGATTAGGAGGTAAACATGTCCCATGCAAGACCTAGTGAAGAAAGAGAGCCAAGAGAAAACCCCATTGAGATTAAAGTTGTGATAGATTCAATCAAACCTTTGGCTCTAGAGCCTATTGCTAACGTGATAGGGAACAAAAATGATGATGAGTTAGAGACTGATTCAGTAATAGCTTAAGTAGAAGAGAAATGGCCATAGTACTTATGGAATCAATTTCATAAAACTAGATGGAAGAAAGAGAGAAGAGATGGAGAAGAACCATTATAAAAAAAGATTCAAGATCTTGAGAAATCTCAATTTCTTGATTATCCCTTCAAGAGAGTGCCTGATTGATTGATCTCTCAATAAAAGAAGAAGAGGGAATAGATCTCATGGATTTTCCACAATATATAGGAGAGTGTAGCTCAGTGATGAGTAGCACCTCCTTTAGTGTCAATCCGGGAAGACGTGAGGATGGTATGAAGACCTCGAGCAAGTGGAGGCACAAGTGCGTGAGTGAGAAGCACACAAACATACACACACATACACACACACGCGCACACACAGTAAGACAAAGAGTGAGAAGCAATGGAGTTCTTAGATTACTTTCAAAAAGCTCTTACAAGTTCGTTTCAATTACAATCTACCCCCAAAAATGAGCTCTCTAGCTCCTTTTATAGTTTTTGACTAGCTTTGGCCCTGTTCAGACCTAGTGTCCGGCCTAGTTAAAAATTAGGTTCCAGGGCTTATTAGAGGGCTCAAACGAGATCTAAAAAATATGAAAATTGGCAGGTAGATACTTCTAAAGCTCCTCAAGCTCAAGGACTCCTTGGCTTGCACAAAACGGAGCTACAAAAATACGAAATGATATTTACAATGGTTTTTAGTGATGAAAATCACTATTTGTGTAGGGATTTTCTCTGTTGATTTGTCATACACCTCTTTGAGCTCCCTACTTGCTCTTTCTTCTTGTGTGTTCAACTCCTTGATGTCTGAAAAATTAGATGGCCTACTTGCCAGATCTTCTTTGACTGCCATGTCTGCTTGTGCTGTCCCTTCGCTCTGACTCTCTTCGTCTTGTGGCTCCTTCGGTTCCCTGACTGCTGCCAACACCCCCCCCACTCTCGGGTCTGTCGCCCCTGACAGACCCTTGTCTAGAGGATTTTTGAACATAGTATTGGACGACATCGGAGGCTAGGTGGTGTTCTTCGAGTCGTAAGCCGCGTGCTAGATCTGTGAGCAAATCATCCCAATTCACAGGTCCGGGGACATCTGGATGAGGCACCCTCAATTGTTCTGAGTGAATAGTTCTCTCCACAACAAATAATTGGAGGAGATGTGATGGTCTGGGTATAAAGATTTCGGAGTGATATTCCCAGAATCCTGTGATGAACATCTCCTCAAATGTCTGTTTAAAGCAGGCTGGGAGGTACTTGATTCTGGCGTGCCAAGCATATATTACTTCAATTGATGGGGTGGTACTCATATCGTACACCAGATCCTGGTTTCCTGTCACAAAGCCTGCTCCTGAGAAGTGGGGGTCCTTAATGTTCTTAAACGTCTTGAAAGTGATCAGCATTAATTCAAATATTTTCATACACATCTGGGCCATCACATCGGGATTATTGCGTAGCCGAATGCTCCAGTGACGGATTGTAGAAATCATGTAGTTCACTGTGGGGGGTCCTCGTGGAGGTGCTAGATAAACGTAATTTAACCATTTTGCGCAGGCTTTGATGTCTCTGACGGCAATAGTGAATTCAGGCCAGGTGCGTCTTCGAAGAACTGGAACGTAACAAGGATTATATTTAATAAACAACGGCATATTATTCCAGGTTCGGACCATTTCAGGATATGTTTCCAAAAGCCTGATCCTCCAGGTGGGTTGATGGATGGACCCACGCTTAGCACTTTCCGGTATATCATCTGGACCAAATTGTGTAGCAAATGTGGGAGGCTTGCCGCATCGTCGTTGAATCTCGACGTTGTAATCGGCCAAAAGTATGCAGTAAGGCACATATTGGTCATTATTGGTGCCGATCCATCTATGATGAGACATGCTTCTGAAATATTCTGACTTTATGACAGTTTCTTCTAGGTTCGCTAGTGATTGGATCTGAATGGCCACCCGTTCTTTGTGTGTGTTCGCTGTCTTTTCCAGTGTCTAAAGCCACTCGGGTGCTTCCACTTCCAAGGTGTCTAGTCCCTCTGAGGTTCGTTGCCCGCCTGGCATCGGCATAGGAACATACGGTTCTTCGTACGAATCATCTACCTCAATAGGGACCAACTCTTCTGGCTCTGGTTCTACTACTGGAGAGGGTTGCCTCTCGTATGTCAGTAACCTCTTTTGTAATTCTGCCACCTGCTCAGTTAAGGCCTTTACCTCGTCTGAGGTAGAGGTTGATGGGACACTCTTCGGTTGTTCTTCCTGTTCCTTAAGTCTGCTCCATAGTGTGTCACGTTCTCTTTTCAAGTCATCATGGGCTTCCAGGAGATCTGCATAGCTTTCCAAAATGGTTTTCATCGTCTCCGAGGGAACTGCTTTGAACTGCTCTGAATCTATCTCGTGGGGAGAGCCTTCCATTGCCGCTTCCAGATTCTCTTCATTTTGTTTCTGCAGTCTCTTGTTCTCTTCAAGTGCCGTGGCCATATGTTTCCTGAGTAGCGCCAAGTTACATCTGACTCGTAGGTTATCGGCCTGGTATACTTCGAGCAAGGCTTCTAGTTGTTTGACGCCTGATTCTTTCGATGGTTGGGGTGCCTCCAGTAGTGTTTGGTGAGCCTGCTCAAGCGTTTTATAACGTTGATTCACATCTGCATTTTCCTCTTCAAGAATTGTAAGTTGCCTTTGTAAGTTCTGGTGATTTGTTGTCAGTTGTTGATACCGGTCGTCAAGAGCTCTGTACTCATTCTGAAGCTGATATACACATTGATTTAATGCTAGAAATATACTATTTACATTAAATAATGCAGGGAGGGGTGAAGATGCAGGGGGAATGGAGGCGGGAAAGGGAGTTGTGAATGATGTGGATGCAAGTGGAGATGTGGGTGGAGGGGGTATGGGAGATGGAGGTGGCATGGGGGGAGGGAGCGGTGCAGTGGCAGGAGATGTTTCCATAGTGTCAAATGTTTGAGTGACCGTGTAGATGGGGATCGTGGGTGGGGTGGATGTGACGTTAGTGAAGAGAGTGGTGAAAGTGGGCATGGTGACTTCCCCGAATTGGATTCCCGGAGAGAGTGGAATTCCCATGACGATTGTGGTGGTAGTGGACGTGGTGGTGATAGTGTCATGTGGTGGCGTGAGTTGTGTAGTGAGAGGTGGGGAGGGTGGTGACAGTGGTGCTTCCTGATGTTCGTCTGCTTGCGTTGTATCCACTGGTGCTGATACGTTGATATGAATTTGTTTCCCAGACCTCATGGGACGGGCGGGAACCCTTTTCTCAAATCGGTGAATGTAGGCCATTGCCTCATGAATGGCCTCATCCAATCCTACTGCATCTGCATGTAGGTTGATGGACTCGATGAACATATCATCCACACCTTCCTCTGCCAGCAATTGGTTCATGAGTTTCTTGCCTGCTTCCAGTGATATTTTATGTTGTTCTTGAACTAGCTGCATGGTTCGATATAGTCTTTTTATTTGTGCCGAATACGCGGGGGCACTTGCTAACTCTGAAAGTTCATCATACTCTTGTTCTTCGTAGGCTTCTTCCTCTTGTTCGGTCTCTTGTTCATCGACGTCGACCTCTACAACTTGCGGTCGGGTGGGGGCTGATGTTGTTGTATGGGGTTGTGGTTCCTGAGCTCGCTCTGTTTCCGTCTCGAGATTAGAGTCGTAGATTAGTCTAGCCACTTCTTCATCAGTGAGATCATTGAGAGTAAAGCCCTGTGGAAATTCCAAATCTGATGGGACGAGTGGAAACACCAGATTGGGTCCCTCTGTACTTGGTCTTGGTAGCCGAATGGTGAATGGTCTAATGCGTCGTGTCTGGGGAGGGGTAATTTCTGGTGTAGTGGTGGCTCCCCTTGGTTGAGCGCAGGGTAATTGGACTCCCCCTCTCATCTTCTTTGATGGAGGACCTGCCGCTGATAGCCTTCTCTGGAACTCCTGGGCCCGGGACCATACGAGTGCCCGCTGAATAGGCACGTCATAGGCTAGACATCGATAGATTATCTTGGTCAGAGCACAACACCCGTGGAGCACATTTTTCTGCTTCTTGTTCCACCGTTGATGGGCTAGGTGAATCTGATCTATGATCCAATGTGGTACGTTGATAGGGAGGATTTCTGTCTCTGCCAAATACAAGCTAAACCATATCTTCTTTGGGGGCATGGTGAATCTTTCCTGGGCGGGGAAAGCAAAATGCTGCATGACGGTCCGTAGGTGAAGAGCGATGGTCGGTGTCATTGCTACCATATTCTTCAGCTTATTGAGATCTTTATGTTTCATTCTGCCTGGAACCATTGTTTCCTTTTCAGTAGGAATGTGCATACCATACATGCCCAATGCTTCTCTTACCAGATTGAGGGTCAGTTTGAATCTTTTAAGTTCGTGACCCGGCAATAGTGAGGGTAACACAAAAGTGCTGTCGCCTCCCTTGGCCCTGCTAGGAGTGATGGTACTGATAAGATAAGAACAACGTAAAAAATCTGGCTTCGGTAAGTGGGCCCTGAAATAACTGTCCAGGCCAGCTTTGGTCCATACTGAACGCATGACTTCGGCATTCTGATAGCTCTCAAATTCGCGCGTGAAAAAATGGTAGCGTCCCCATTTACCATTAAACTCCAATTCAGCTTCCCAAAAATAGGTTCCATCACCCAATGGTCCTGCAACATCACTGAACCAATGAGCGTGTTTGCCCACTTGAGAGGTGTGCCCCTGGGGAGGATCCTGAACTGGGAGTACATGCACAGCTTGAAGTTCTTGCGGTCTTTCGGTGAGATGTGGTTCGAGGAGGAGTGTTTCTATATCCACAATCTGTGCGCTGGATCCGGCGTGAGAACTGGAACCTCCGGCTTCTGCCATGGCACTGCTTTCTTGTTGGTTCTGTGAGAATATAGAACCATGTGTTAACATTGTAATGGACAGAATAAACCCGTTGTTGTCCCCGTTACAACATTAACATGAGGTAGATGATGAGTCAGTGGTTAGTAAGTGCACGATAACAGTGTGTGTAGTTAATGCCTGGTTAGTCCTAGGAGTTAGATGGAAAGATGCACTGTCTGACTAATGCAGTTAGTAAGTGGAGATGAATTCACAGATTGGGGTCGGGGGGTTTATTACAAGTCTTAGGTTGCCAAACACCATGGATGGCTTTTGGTCTTGGTTTCATGGAGACTCGGGAGGGTTGCATGAGTAATTCTACTGGGAGTTGTTGTGTCATTGGGACCCATCTACGAGTGAGTCTGTGCGTGCTTCTAGGTGGCAGTGTGTTCGATTGTATCAGACAAGAGTGGGTAGCGACTGCTTGATCGAGTGAACCCTGTCGTGTATGATGTGAATTGTGTGGGGTTAGTTGAGCCCGCAAGCAAGCCTTAGGCACCCAAATTTGTCTTCTGCTTCGCGCGTTCTTTTGGTCTCTCGCCTGGAGAGTCTTCAGTGATTGATCTGCCCTTAGTTGCTGCCTCCTTCTGGCCTTTGGAAAAGAAGGGAGTTCCATTGTGGTTCTGACTCCTTTTTTGAGATCTTCATTCTTCTGCATCACATAGCCTTGGACAAGAACAGCATGGTCAACTTCATGTGCACCCCTGGAGGGACCAGGAGTCCGTGTCTTCTCTAGTTCCTTGAGTGCTCCATTATTTAACTCAATCATAATTCTAGTTTGATTCACCCATACCTGAAGAAGTCCACTTCTTAGGTTTAAGTTGACTGCTTGGTCATAGATCTAGTCTTGACCCAAGACAAGGGGTTCCGTGAGGTCCTCATCTTGACATACTAGTACTTTAACTATCATTGCCTCATCATGAATATAGAGGGGAAGTTCCACCTCGCCCATGCAAGGGGTTTCCACGCCTCCCAATCCTATGAGATATGCTTCCATAGGATTGACAGTTAATTGCAACTCTTGACAGTAAGACAATTTAACAGCACTAGTGGCTGCACCTGAGTCAATCAAGGCTCTTACAGTCCTTGCACTCTTTCCTTGTCCTATATCTAAGGTTATGAAAGGACGTCGATCAGTTATCCTATGTGAGCTAACATCGGAAACTTCACACATAGCCACGTCATATCCTTGATCTGCATATGCATCTTGCCTAGGGTGCTCTCTACCTTGTCTTCTTAATTTCATTCTTCGTATGCGCTCTAGGGCTTCTGCTTGAGCTTCCTCTCGAATTCGCTTTTCTTCCTCTTTGCGTTTCTTAGCAGTATTGAGTCGACTTAGCATTTCCTCTGTGAGAGGCTCCTGATACAACTTGACTCTGCATCCGCTTATATAACTTGGGAGAACATCGCCTTCTAATGTGGCTAGTTGCACTGCTCCACTTGTTGAGATTCTGTTAATGATCATGGGTCCGTAGCCTCTCTTCTCCAGTTTCCTCGCATGTTGCTTCAATGTGTAGACTAAAACTAAGTCGCCTGCCTTTAAACCTTTATCCTTAACGTGGGCATCAAAGTAGGCCTTCTGTCGTTTCTTAGCTGCATATATCCCTGCAGCTGCTCTCAGTCTTGTTTCTCCTAATCGTTCAAGGTCAAAAAGTCTAGAGGAGAGTTCATGACCCATCCATTCATGCTCTTGTGCCACTTTCAATGTAGGTATCAAAAAGTCTAAAGGTAGCACAACATTTTGACCAAACACCATTTGAAAGGGAGTGGCTTGGAGTACCGTTTTGTAGGCAACTCGGTATGCCCAAACAGCATGGTGTAGCTGTTTATCCCAATCAGAGCGTTTATTGTTCACTAATTTCGTCAGTACATTGCATAAGATCTTGTTGGTGCTCTCAGCCTGGCCATTTGCTTGAGGGTGATAGGGGGCAGATTTCTTATGAACTACCAAGAATTCTTGGAGCAGATTTTCAATAACTTCATTCAAGAAGTGAGTGCCTCTATCACTTACTAGTTCTATAGGTAGCCCGTACCTTGTGAATACATTCTCAAACAAGAATTTAGCAGTTGTTTGAGCATCGTTCTTCGTCGTGGCTTTTACCTCTACCCACTTTGTTAGATAGTCTGTCGCAACAATGATATATTCTGCATGGGAACCCTTAGCTGGGGGATTAATAGGACCTACGAAGTCTATTCCCCACTTAGAGAATGCACGTCCACCCATCATAGGTTTAAGTGGCATCTCATCTTTACGTATAGGATATTGAGTTCTCTGACAGACATCACAGCGTTTCACATAGGTATGTGCATCCATGTGAAGAGTCGGCCACCAGAAGCCGGCAAATAGTATTGCCTTGATCACCCGATCTGGTCCAGAGTGTCCTCCTGCTACACCTTGGTGAGCAGTGTCCAAGATCTTGAGATACTCACTCTCATGGACACATAGTCTCAAGTAACCATCCTTACCACGCTTGTAGAGATTATCACCAATGAGTGAGTAATCCTGGGCTTCTTGTTCTAAACTCCTTTTCCTAGCAAGAGTCATGTCTGGAGGGAATGTTTTAGTCCTCAGGAAGGATACTAGTGGTTCACTCCAATCTGGCACTATGGACACTTGATAAAGAGTGGCATGTTCCACAGGTGGTTTAGTGCAACAGATTGGGCATTCCTTGCACAACTTTTGGACATCAGCTTCCATCGTTGGCCAATGTACTCCGAGTCTCCTTAGTGTCTGTAAGGTCCGTTGCTTTGAGTAGTGTTGCTCTAATGCACCTACATGTGCTAAATGCAACCATTTATTGTACTCGTCCTCTTCCACACAACAAGCCAAGATTCCTTGATCCGTGTGCTTGTACATACTTCCTGCCATGATGTGGTACTTTTGGGCTTCCACAACCTCTCTATTTTGTGTGTTTACTACTGGATGGTTAGGCCTGTATGTCAATACTGGCACTAGTGGCTTAGCCCACTGTGGCACCACTTCCAAATTAAACAAGTAAGCATCAGGAAGGTCATCCGATACTCCTTGTGGGGCTTCTCCCGATGTGAGCCTAGAGAGATGATCTGCTCTCAAATGAGTCTTCCCTTTCCTTACCACAACCTCGAAATCGTATTCCATTAGCAGGAGAAACCATCTTACTAATCTACCTGTGTTGCATGGCTTGTTTACCAAGTATAGTAGAGCTTGATGATCGGTAAAAAATTTAAACTTATTTGCAAGCAAATAATGTCTAAACTTTTTAACCGCATACACCATGCCTAAGCCTTCTCTCTCAGTAGTGGTGTAATTTCGTTCAGCTGCATTCAATTGTCTACTGGCATAGGCAATTGGAAGATCCATATTACCTTCACCCGTAGGTTGTGCGAGTACACATCCAATAGCATAATTGGAGGCATCCACGTGAACATGGAATGGTTTGTTCCAATCTGGTGTGGTCAAGATTGGTGCCGAACATAATCTTTGTTTAAGCTCCTGGAAGGAGTTCTCACATTCCTCAGTTCACTCAAAGTTTGTCAGAAGTCCGTACATGGGCTTTGCAATGACAGCATACATGTGAATGAACCGACGGTAGTAACCACAATGTCCCATGAAAGCTTGTACTTCCTTGACATTCCTTGGCCTAGGTAGCTCTACTATAGCTCTCACTTTCTCTTCGTCAGTAGATATGCCATTCTTTGACACTATGTGTCCTAGAATCTTGCCTTGCCTGACCATAAAAATGCACTTTTCTGGGTTTAGACAGACTTGATATTCTCTACATTTGTCAAAGATTTGTCTGAGTTCAGGAATATGAGTTTGTCTAATGTTGGAATGAGCACAAAGATCATCAACATAGACCTCTAAGTTTTTCCTCAGGAACTCCTTAAATACATGGCACATCAGCCTCTGGAAGGTAGCTGGTGCATTGGTAAGCCCAAATGGCATTACTCTAAAGGCAAATATGCCCCATTCAGTGGCAAATGCTGTCTTATGTTGATCCTCTGGAGCAATGGCTACTTGATTGTAGCCCGAAAATCCATCGAGGAAGCTGTACACTTCCTTGCCTGCTACTCTTTCTAAGAGATGCTCTGTGATAGGAAGCGGATAGTTATCTCGAATTGTGGCTGCATTGACCTTCTTCAAGTTAATGCATACACGTAGCTTGCCATTCTTCTTGGGCACCACTACGATGGGTGATACCCACTCAGTGTGCTCAATTTCATAGATAAATCCAGCCTCAACCAGTCTATCTATCTCCTCTTTAATCTTGGCAGCGTAATTATCGTTATATGTATAGGGCTTTTGATTAGAGGGTTTAGCATCTGAGGTCATGGGGATAGTGTGTGAGCATATGTCAGGGTCAACACCTTTCAAATCCTTGTAACTCCAAGCGAATACATCTCTGTATTCTCTTAGCAAGGCTATTAACGCATGCTCTTCTTCCTCTGTTAGGTCATGGCCTATGTACGTGCATCTCTCCTCTCCTTCTTCTAGGTCCACTACTATTTTCTTGGTGGTTTCTTTGTTATCATAGGCCTCTCCTGATTGTGCCTCTCGTTTAGGCATTCTTATCATGACTCTCCCGTCGTCTATCTCATACTTCTTAAAATTTTCGGGGACCTCAAACAAAGATTCTTCCTCTTCTGGTGAGACTTCTTTCTTCTTTCGTTTCTTTCCTTCTTCCGTCCGGGTCACATGTGTGGCTAATCTTACATCATTTGTAAGCTCTCCATGCCTCTGGGGTTGAAATTCTACTTCATGGAAGTATTCTTCATCTGATGCAAAAGGTGGGTCCATAATGATTGACTCTAGATCGGAGTCACTTGCATCCTCAAATGCATCAGGGCTAGGTTCGCATTCTTCTAGAACTGCCTCTCCCATGATTGGCTCTATGGAGAATACTGAAATGTCATAGCCATCCTCATCACAGTGAGGTATCCATTGTTCCTCATTGATGGCTACATCCATGGTTGCTAAAATTTTTGCCCAGCCGTGAGGTTCAAATTCTTCGTCTGGAAAAACTACAGGTGCATAGGCTGGGTCTTGGATTGATCTATGGGTTTCTTTTGCACCTACCTCTCTGGCTTTTTCTCTCTTCTCTTCGTCTACTGCTACTTTGCACATCCATAAGTGGGTGTCTTCATGCATCCAATAGGATCCTGACCCAATGGAATGCACCGATTCTGTATCTTCTTTGGCTCTATGGATGGGATTCCATTGGATAGGAGGTACATCTCTATGAGAGTAATCCTTAAGATTGACTTTGGTCGTAACACCTAGGTGTTGCAAATACAAGGAATTGGTTCCCCAATCCTGTACCACTTGCAACTGTCGCATAAATGGTCTTCCCAAAATCATCTCATAGGCATGATTTTTGTTGAAGTCACATATAGCAAATGTATGCTCAAACTCGACACCACAGGTGGTGAGAGTTATTCCTTCTAGCAATCCTAAGGGTCTCTCAATATGACCATCGGCCATCTGCAATTTCATTCTCGTTGGCCTGAGTGCTGGCTTGCACCAACGCTTCCATAGGGAAGTAGTGGCAATTGCAACTCCTACACCTGAGTCCAAAATTGCCTTGGTGGTGTACTCCTGGTAGGTAATGGGAAGATAGGTGTTCCCTTCTTCACCTTCACACATATCTCCTATCTTATCCAAGGGTATCTCTGGCACTGTCCTATGTGATCCTACCTGGGAACGAGGTTTTGCTATCTCGGGCACTTGATTGGCTACATGTTTCCACACTTCTGGTCTAACCTTAAGTAGCTCTTCCAAAGTGAGATTGCACTGCACTTTGGTGTTCTTCACCACTTCTGTGTTCCTAGGTATGACTGAATCTTCGTTTCTTACCATGACTGTAGGTGCTCTCATACAGGTGGACTTTGCTTCCCATGGGCCTGTGAAATGGGGTAGTTCTTGTAAAGAATTAGACTCGAAGTCTAATCTTTCTTGAGATTGGGTACTCTCTTGCTCTCCATAAATGGATGGGATGTCTTGTGGGAATTGATCATGTGCATCATCCACAAGTTCAATGGGAGGAGGGACTTCACTTTCTTTAGCCCATTTGTCTTCTTGAATCTCGCGTAGGAATTCTGGTTTGAACCGATTCATAGAAGATGATGTGTCTGGCTCCGTAGAGTTAGGCACATAGGCTTCCTCAGCAAGAATGCTTACTCTTTCACTTGCCTTGTCCTTGTGTTGAGAGGCTGGTTCCTTTTCTGATTGTGCAATCAGCTTCTCTATTCTTTCTAGGGAGGGGGGGTTGTCTGGTTCAGTGGAATTGGGCACATAAGCTTTCGGTGGGGGATGGGTCATGTTTTTGCTTGCGTTATCTCTTTCTTGATTTTTTTTCTTCCTTGGCCGATCTTGCAATTATGCCCTCTAACTTCTCTAGAAGTCCATCCAAGTGTAATTGCGTCTTGGCTGAGCCCGAGTAATTGAAAAGGCGATTGGCTTCAAACATAGTCTGAGCCAATGCGACCATTTTCGCGCAAAGCTTGGTTCTTTCTATCTCTAGGTCAGCTCTAGGGTAACACTTGTCATGATCCGTGACATTTGGCCCTTCTTTGATTTTGGCCTGATATGCTTTAAGCATCATGTCTATGTCTTCAGGAGTGGGATCAGCTAATACTGATCCTACTCTAGGGGGTGGTGGAATCGTATGAGGTGGGTTGGAAGGTGGCGGGTCCGATGGCGATGGGAATGGTGGTGGTGGGGTAGTGTGAGAGGGAGTTTGAGATGTGAGTTCAGTTATCTTGGCTCTGGTTTCTCTTATGCTTTCCTCAAGTTCACTCATCTTTTTAGCCCATTGTCTTTTCATTCTTTCCCGACTATCTTTCCATGCTCTAGTCCTTTTCTTTGTCATGCTCTCGGTTTCACTAGCCTCTGGGTTCTTATCCTGGTTTACTCCTTGGTTCTGTTGCAATGTCTGAGCTCTAGTCACTACCTGTACTGGTGCGGTGGATGTCACACTTCCTGTGGAGTCTACCACCAACCCAATAACGTTAATAGGAGTGATTTTTGGCATATTATTAGAATTCTTAGGGCAATCTCGTAAGAGATGCTCCTTTCCACATTCTTGGCAAAAGCCCTGAATTGTCACTGACTGGGGTTGTGTGGGTGGAGGCAAGGGACAATCACGAATGAGGTGATCTCCCTGACATCTATAGCATGGTCCTCTAGGGAATGGGGTTCTTACCTGCCTAGGTTGAGGCTTAGGATTGGGGTTCGTATACATGACGTTTGTGTAATCTGGCTCCCAACTAGGTTCACTCGGTTCCTCACTGTAGTAGGACTCACCATGTTCAGGAGATTGCATGTAGTAAGCATGGGGACTATCGACATGTGTAGAATCAAAGCTATGGTCACTGGGGTCACTTTCGGAAAGCAGTGGGGTTACAGGGACTATAGCTCTATTCAGGTTTTCTTCTGCTGCTGCATATTTTACTGGGATCGCATTAGTTGGGGCAGGGGGTTGTTGAGCTAACACAGGCTGAGGCCTTTGTTGGTTTTGGTATGGTTGCTGATAAGGTTGTTGTGGCCTGCCATATGGTTGTGGAGGGTACGGGTTCTGGTATCTTCCCTGCTGAGGGTATGGCTGAGGGTAGGGTTGCCTAACCGCCTGCTTGTTGTATGGGCAATCTTGTGCGGTGTGATTGGTGTACCTCCGTTCTATGGTGCAGTACTGGCTACTAGGATTTACTTGGGGCTGAGCCATAATGGGGCAGACATTTGCCATGTGGTCGCCACCACAAGTATAGCACCTTTTCACAGGGGCAAACCTTGGGATTTGTTTGCTAGTTACACCTAATTTCTGAGCTACTTTCTCTGCAAGTTCCTCGATTGATGTGGATTGCGTGGAAGAGAGGTTAGAGGCACTATCCGAATCTTTGTATATCTTGGAAAGCTCTAACTCCTCCCCTAGGTTATCCTCGATGTCAATGCACATGTGCACACACTCTTCTATGGTCCTAGGGTCCTTCAAGTACACATAAGATCTCAATTTAGTACTTAGCAATCCATCCAAGAATAAAGCCACTTGCTTAGCTGGTGTGGGTAGCTCCGAAACAGGGCATCTTTCTAAGTATTGCCTAAATCTTCTTCTTGCAAGTCTCACGGTTTCTTGAGGGGTTTGCTTGAAGCTGTGAATCAGCGAGGAGGTATTATGCCTTATGCCACTCTTAGAGAATTCAATAATGAAAGCCTCTAAGAGTTGGTCTATGCTCCTGAACTGCCTCTCATTTAGTGGTTGAAACCATGTCAGGGCTGTGTTCCTAAGGGTCAGACCAAAGGCATTGTACTGCGTGAATAGATCCTCCACTTGTTCAGCTCTCAGGACTTGTCTAAACTCAGCCACATGATCGTATGGATCTCCAGTGCCATCGAAGTAGTTCTTCATGGACTTAACTAGCTGAGTTGGTCTCAAGGTCCTTGTGTGCTCTCTAGGTCGTGGTAGAGGGAACTCATTCACATTTCTTTGATTCTTGTGAGCTCTAAGTACCTCAGGCTCTACTCTATTTGTTTCTGTCCTCGTCCTTTCTCTGCCCCCTGAGTTGGCAAAGCTCACCTCCGGCCTTTCTCTATGTCTGTCTCTTTGAGTTCCGTGAGCGTGGGAGGTTCCAGCTCCTGGGTGACCAAAGGACACGTTCGATCCTTGTTGGGGGAAAACGAATTCACCCTTCCAAGTGCAAGCATGCCTATCATTTTCTGTCACCACAAAGATCCTCTCTGAAGCGTGATCTAAGTAGGTCACTCTGCCTGGGCTATCAGGATCCTTAAACTCATAGATCATGAGTGTTCCTATATCAGTTGGCTGATCAGATTTATACCTCCAAAAGGCTTCGTCAGTTTCTCGATTGAGGAGCAAATCTATGCTCTTATTATCCTGGGGAATCCACTCTGGTGTTATAATCCTAGTGAGAACCGATTAGCCTCGAGGGGTTCTAGGTTATGTACCCATGTTTCCTTGCTCTAGGTCCCCTAAGTCCACTTCTGAGATCACATTTCCAAATTCATCCGTCCTATCTGGGTGACTGGTGACTACGTATATGGTTCCTTCTTTGTCCAAGTATGCTCCGTTTTCAAACTTGACAGCTGGGCGCTCTAGTCCAATGGATTGATCATGATTCTTAATCTGTACCACAGATCTTCCTAGGCCGTCCTCATAGATGCTGGCACCTAATCGGTTGGTCCTAAGGTATTCCAACTGCGTTTTGTATGGGCCTTCTACCCTGTGCAAGTATGGCACTCCTGAACTTCCCGTAGGTTTGTCCATGCCTTGAGACATCTCTGATTCACTGGTATCAGAGCTAGGGTAATGCGAGTGGTGACTCAACTGCTGGGCCCAAGACCTCGTAGTATGATTGACACTAGCCTCTGAAGACCTAAGGCTTTGTCTATCTCTTACTAGGTGTCGTCCTGATCTAAGGTTCATATGCCTAACTGATTAACCCAATTTGTCCCAGGTACAACCACGTTTCTAAGTCCTTTGTATCAATTACTTAATTCCCTTTTTATGTTAATTATCGTGTTTATACTCTTGTCTGATATCACATCGTTAGGAATACTTGAGTTTAATTTCGCACTTTAGTTTGGTCGTTTCACGTTAGGTTCTTTTCCTTTAAGGTTGTCGTCCACACACACAGGTTATCTCTTGACTTGAACTTGGTTTCTTAGATATTCTTTGATTTATCTCGTGCCTATCGTTGCCTGGAATTACTTCTAACACTACCCGCACTTAGCCTAAACTAAGAATTGACAGAGGGTGTTGCAGGTTTTCCAACCTTGAAGTCCTTTCCTTGTGTTGTTGCCCTGGTGTGCCCAGGACGCGTGTTCCCAAGCCTGCACTTACTCTTGCTTTGCGTACCCTTCGATGCTCTCAAAGGACCTGTAAAAGGCCCACCGTTAGCTCAAGACTTAAATTCAAAAGACAGAACCAATCACTTTCATTCATGTAACACCACCAATTTGCACTATGCTTTTTGGACACAACTCTAGAGATCCCTGAATTTTGTTCCCCTTGAGTATGGTCAACTTCAAAAGACCATATCTAATATTCTTGATCTTAATTTAACCGTAACCAGCCAATGTTTTTGTTGTACTCCCCGCGAGCTTTCCAACAAAACAAAAATCACGGCAAACGGATTTCGTATGAGAAAGTTATGCCTGTTCAAGGTTTTGGGGTTAAAACAGGATTAAACTAGGTTAACAGGCAAACAGGAATTCTCGGGTTACTTGGGTCGTGCCCTCGTAATGCAATACTACATCCTAGTGTTTGTCCCACACTTGGCCAAAATTTAGACCAATATTTTTGCCTTAAAAATTTGACCTAATTTGCCCTTCTAACGTGTTCGCAAAGTCTGTCGGTCGCGATTGACAGGTCAGTCGCGATCGACGTGTCGATCGCGATTGACAGGTCCGTCGTGGCTGTCAGTCGCGATTGACTGGTCAGTCGCGATTGACACGTGGCCGAAAATTCAGTCAATCATGGTCAAACAGTCGTTGACTCTATCGATCGCGATTGACAGGTCCGTCGTGGCTGTCAGTCGCGATTGACTGGTCAGTCGTGTGACACGTGGCTGAAAATTCAGTCAATCGTGGTCAAACAATCGTTGACTCTATCGATCGCGATTGATGCGTTGATCGCGATTGACAGGTCGGTCGCGAGGGTCTGTCCGTCGTGGTCAAACAGTCGTTGATTGTGTCGGTCGCGATTGACTGAGCCGTCGTGGGCTGTCAGTCGCGATTGATGAGTCGATCGCGACTGATGGCTCGATCGCGATTGACACGTGTCACGCGTATGGTCCGTCGATCGTGGTCAATCGGTCGTTGACTCTATCGGTCGCGATTGACAGAGCCATCGTGGGCTGTCGATCGCGATTGACAGGTCTGTCCGTCGTGGTTTGTCAATCACGATTGACAGAGCGATCGCGATTGACAGAAATCTGAGGAATTTCAAAAAACTAAACACATTTTTGGGAAGCTCTAGGCCTGTAGATCATGGTTTTGCACTTTTTTTGGCACTTTGAGCATTTTTTCTGTCGGTCGATTGACAGGGGTCGGCGACACACAAAAAGTTACTGCGAATTCCGTACCTGCGCAGAGTGCTGGGGAGGATGATCCGGCCTGTACCTGCAAGACAGCTCAAGAAACATGCAAAAATAGCACACACAATTTCGCTCTCTCGCTCTCTCTCACGAGTGAAATGAGGGAAATGAGGTGGAGAAGGTGATATGATCAAAAAATTGAAATTTTTGCGATGATGGAAATGGAGGTGGAAGATGGTGATGATGATGATGGTGATGATGGTGGTGAGGTAAGAAAGAGAAAAATAGGAAAAGTAAAGAAATTATCTACAACGCCAACGTCTCGAATCTACGTCTTACCATCACACGCTCGTCCTCAAAGCTTGATCCCCGGCAACGGCGCCAAAATTTGGTGTAGCTCAGTGATGAGTAGCACCTCCTTTAATGTCAATCCGGGAAGACGTGAGGATGGTATGAAGACCTCGAGCAAGTGGAGGCACAAGTGCGTGAGTGAGAAGCACACAAACATACACACACATACACACACGCGCACACACAGTAAGACAAAGAGTGAGAAGCAATGGAGTTCTTAGATTACTTTCAAAAAGCTCTTACAAGTTCGTTTCAATTACAATCTACCCCCAAAAATGAGCTCTCTAGCTCCTTTTATAGTTTTTGACTAGCTTTGGCCCTGTTCAGGCCTAGTGTCCGGCCTAGTTAAAAATAGGTTCCAGGGCTTATTAGAGGGCTCAAACGAGATCTAAAAAATATGAAAATTGGCAGGTAGATACTTCTAAAGCTCCTCAAGCTCAAGGACTCCTTGGCTTGCACAAAATGGAGCTACAAAAATACGAAATGATATTTACAATGGTTTTTAGTGATGAAAATCACTATTTGTGTAGGGATTTTCTCTGTTGATTTGTCATACACCTCTTTGAGCTCCCTACTTGCTCTTTCTTCTTGTGTGTTCAACTCCTTGATGTCTGAAAAATTAGATGGCCTACTTGCCAGATCTTCTTTGACTGCCATGTCTGCTTGTGTTGTCCCTTCGCTCTGACTCTCTTCGTCTTGTGGCTCCTTCGGTTCCCTGACTGCTGCCAACAGAGAGTAAGAAAGAGATTCCATAGTGAAAAATAAAACTTCCATTAGGTTTCCTATGTCCAAAATGATGAAGAGCACACCAAGCATGGAGCTATTGGAGAATACTCAAGTGAAATGCACCTTAATTGTAGATGGACTATTGCATGCAAAGCCACACTTATGGCAGAAAATACCAAACATGTGAATCCAAACTCCACTCAAACTAAACCTTGAGAGGCTAAACCTTAATAAGAAACAACTAATATAAAACAATTGTTTCTTATTAAGGTTTAGCCTTGAGAGGCTAAACCTTAATATAAAACAATTGGCAAAGGAGATGAGGGAAATACTTTCCTAACTATCTACTTCAATGGGTACACTACGAAAGAAATTCTAGAAAGTGGAGCAAGCATATCAATAGACTCTAAATCTTGATGGGAAAAGCGGGGAGAAATTGCACTACATCCCACTCGTGTACAATTACTTGTGCAGTCAAACTCTGTGCTGGTACTCCGCCTTTTCCAGTAGTGATCCATTGGCTTGATATAGAATGTGAAATTGAGTACTTTTGGAGTTTATTTTGATCACATTCTAGCTATTTGTAATTTCAACTAAGCAAGTAATAATGAGATGAGTCTAGGAAGAACATTTATGAATCAATTGAAAGTGGTGCAAGATTGGGGTAGCAATGCTCTATACTTGCATTAATTGGGGATTACAACTAGAATAAATCTCCATAGATTTGAGCATAGAGATATCCCTCCCCTATCAATGGAATATTGAAAGATGTAGATGATTTTCCTTTAGATAAGTAACCAAAATCCGAGTCATGGATGGATGAGGACATGAACTTGTGGGTTTATAGGCAAGCTCACAAAGAAGAGCAATAGTTAGCATGAAGAGATCCTATGAATTGAGTAATGCAAGACATATAAGTTGAAGATCCAAAATGTATTCTAGAATCCTTCAATGATGAAGCATTTGAACCTCACAATAAGATGCAAATCCTAGCTACTATAGACAAATATTTTAATGAGAATACTCTAATGGAACATTATGATGCGAAATGATATGATATTAACAGATTGTTCATGATAAAAAGTCTTGAGGAAATTGAGGAAGAAAAAAGTCCATGCCGATGGTTGTATTAGGAATCATATAAATTAGACACATACCCTATACAAAGTTGATTAACAAGAGGAAGAACATATTACCTCAATAGAGAGAAAGTCAGATGACTTTGAGCTTCCTAAGATTTCAAGAAATATGAGGTAGAAAGTCAAAAAGTAGTAGCTTTGAGACCTAAGAGAGAAGGCAAAAATAGAAGAGTCTTACGACAACCAAGAAATGAAGAAGAAGGTAGTATTCACTATAGAAGATATAGTCCTCTGCATCACTACTTTCCTATATGCAAAAAAGAAATTCAAGAAGCTAGAGACTTCAGATTATTGCTAGAAGTATCTATAAAAAAGATGAATGAGGAATTCTATCTTATTGTGTAGAAGAAGATGAGAAATGGGATATGATAACACAAGCCCACATTGCTAGCTTGGATTGTCTTTTCTCTTAAACTAAAACTCTACAAAACTTATTGAAATCAGAAGGTATTGGCCTCATATGGAAAAGGATATTCATGATTATTGTTCTAATTGTTAGTGTTTTGAACTAGAAGACCTATTACAAAGCATTCAAATCTATATCAAGTGATGATAGCACTAAAATGGAGTATGCCAATCATTATTTATCTTCATGAAGAAATATTTCCAAAAGGTATTACTACCACGAGAAGAAAAGTGAACCTTACTCAATAGGTCCATATTACCATCTCAATTCTTCACATTTCCTATCTTCTCCACTGGGTGCCTTGTGTCATCTCCTGTTTGGACTTCATGTATATTCCTTGGATCTTCCAAGTTTGAGAGTAGAGCTACATTCCTTGATACATGATTTGAGCAACTTGAGTCCATATAGAATACATGTTTAGTTGTTTTACCTTGCTTCATGGTCATGCTCATCAGAATTAATGAGTTCTGTTGAGTTTGACCATCTGCATAGTTTTTGTAGTCTCTCCTTCCTCTGTATCCTCCTTGATAATTATTGCTATCATATGAGTTGTTGTTGTAACCATTTTTGTTGTTGAATCTTCCTCTTGAGCTTCCATAGCCTCCTCTGTTGTAACCTCTTCCTCTTTGATTTCTAGGAATCTTGAAACATTTCTCAATAATTTGATTAGTTAAGCCACATATGGCACATGGAGAGGAGCATTGAGATCTCTCCCTACCTTCTCTTCCTCCTCTGCCTCTTCCTCTTGAGCCTCTACCTCAACTTTCAAAGTTTGCTTGAGAGGTGCTGCCCTCATCATCAAACTTTTTAGCTTTGCCTTCTTTATTCTTGTTCTTATCTATATATAGGGTAGAGGATTGATTACCTTTTGACTTTTCTCCATTCTTCATAAGCTTTTCCTCATGTGTGAACAATTGTCCCATGAGAGTGTTGAAATTAGGAACCTACATGTCCATGTAGAGGTACATAGTTGTGGTGAAGGCTTCCCATTTGTCATCTTCCTTTATTCCATTGATTACTTGCCTTCTGCTCTTCGTCAATGACTTCTCCAATGCTCCCAAGTTGATATGCTATGTTCTTCATCTTGGTGACAAAATCAGTCACACTTTGCTTGGGCATTTTCTTGAGTGTGGTGAATTCCATCCATAGTTGATTCTTTCTAGCCTTTGTACTTGATGAAAAGAATGCTTCAAGAGCATTCCAAGTCTCTTGTGAAGTCTTGCAAATCTTGATGTATGGAAGTAAAAAATCAAAGATTGATTTAAGAATGTGACCTGGCTAGAGCATCCTTTGAGCACCATGTGCTTAACCTCTCTTATTCTTCTTGAGTTGGTTGTCTTTTGCTTCTGACAATTGGCATCATCTCATCTCCAAAAATGTAACCATAGAGGTTTCTCCCTTTAAGATAATCTTCCATTTTAAGTGACCAAGCCGAGTAATTACCTCGATACAATTTTTCTATGGATGAAGGAAATCCATCTCCCATGTTGACTTGTTGTTGCTCTCATACCACTATGAGGAGATGGATTGGTATGCTCCAGACATGAGTTGGTATTGCACAAAACTTGTTCCACACCTTCCAAGTTAGCTCCAAGGATGCTTAGTAGACTCCTTTTTCTTCATCTTAATGCATTTAGAACCACCAAGTGCTTTAGAACATCATTCCAAAAAAATTTCATCAAAACACATAACTTGCATATACAAGGAATGTGAAGGACTCAAAGTACTTAGTACTTTGCTCAAAGCTCACAATCCGGTATGAATTGACCAGAGAGCTTTTGCACACATCTAATCTTACAACTTATCATTCATCATCTCTCCTACATGCCCTAACTTTGTACTTGTATATATATAGGCATATATGTACAAACACATAACCATAACAAAAGTATAAGTGAACTAATTCCAAGTTTAGTGTACATGTATATACAAGTCTTCATTTACTAGTCTTTATGCTTTTGAATTTGATCTTTGCTTTATACTTTGACTTCAATCCTTTGTCCTAATCACCAATTGTTGATTGTCCTGCACTAACAACTCCCCCTCAATCAAAAATTGTGATTTTCTCCAACTTCTTTATACATGCCATGTCTTTGAACCTTTGTAGCTTAGGTCCATCCAAGCTTTTGGTTAACATATCTGCAATCTGATCTTTTGTTGAAGTATGTATGCCTTCAATCTCTTTATCAATCACCTTCTCTCTCAAGAAGTGATATTGGATCTCAATATGTTTAGTCCTGGCATGAAATACAGGGTTAGTAGCTAGATACAATGAAATCATATTATCTCCATGAATAGTGGGTGTACTCTGAATGATATCAAAACTCTTCATGAAAGTCTTCAACCATATGACCTCCTTTGCATCTTCAACCATACCTTTATACTTTACTTCCGTGGATCACAAAGCAACTATATGTTGCTTCTTAGAACACCAAGAGATTAGCTTATCTCCCACATAACATAAATACCCATAGGTTGATCTCCAATCATCAGGATTACCTACCCAATCTATATCAATATATATCTTGATGTTTGTATCTGATGTGAAACCATAATACAAACCTTCTTTGAGTGTACCCTTAATGTATCTTAACACCCTTTGTCTTGCAATCGAATGTTCTCTCCTAGGACAATGCATGAATTGAGACAACACTCCAACTGCATATGACAAATCAGGCCTAGTTAATGTAGCATAGATTAAACTACCAACCAGACTTTGATATAGCTTCATGTCCTTTAAATCTTCTCCTCCATATCTGTTCAATTTATGATTCACCTCCATTGGAGTAGGAGGTACCCTGCAATCTTCCATTTTAAACTTGATTAGCAAGTTCTTCAAATAGCTTTCTTGAGTTACATATACTCCATGTTGAGTATATGAAATCTCCATGCCCAAGAAATATGACAAGTCTCCCGAGTTAGTGATCTTGAATTCTTTCTCCATTTGCTTCTTAAGACCTTGTATGCCCTTCTCATCTGTACCTGTAAGAATTATGTCATCAACATATATGCACATGTAAATGAACCCATAATCACTTGCTTTAACAAGCAAGCTACTATCTGGCTTTGACACTTGGAAACCAAGCTCTTTCAAGAACTTCAGAAGTTTATAATTCCATGCCCTTGGGGCCTGCTTTAAACCATACAAAGCTCTCTTGAGCTTACATACATACTCAGGATACCTTTTATCCTTGAAACCTTCTGGTTGTTCCATGAAAACATCATTTGAAATGTAACCATTTAGAAAAGTATTCTTCACATCTAATTGGCATATCTTCTAGCCTTTACATGTAGCAATAGCTATGAGAGTCCTTATAGTTGTTATCTTTTCCAGAGGACTATAAGTTTCATCATAATCTATACCATATGTCTGAGCATACCCTTTCACAACAAGTCTAGTTTTATATCTAGACATACTTCCATTTGCATACCTCTTTGTCTTGTAGACCCATTTGCATCCAATGATCTTCTAACTATTTGGTTTAGGAACCAAATCCCAAGTCTCCTTGTTCATCAATGCATCATACTCTTCCTGCATAGCTTTCTCCCAATGTTCCTTACCTTTTGCCTCTTCATATGTAGAAGGGTCTTCCTCTGTTTTCACTATATAAGCATAATCTTTAGTGGTAAAAAATGAAGTATCATAACTATACCTTATGGGTTGCTTTCTGTTCCATGTTGACCTTCTAGCTTCTCCACTCTTTGAAGTCTCTAGTTCTTCATATTCTCGATCAAACCTTGGCATCTCTTCATTATCAATTTGAGTATCAACAATCTCTTCATCATCATGAATTTGAACCTTTGATTTCCCTTTTCTTTGGGTCATGGCTTCTTCATCACCTGCATGAATATTAATTGTACCTGCATACCAAGTACCTTGCTCATCAAATGTAACATCCTTTGATACAAGGAATTGCTTTGTGGATGGACTCCACAACCTATAACCCATCTGCTTATCATCATAACCAATAAACACATACTTTTCAGCTTTAGGTTCCAATTTATGCCTCAACTGAGATGAAACATATGCATAAGCCAAACATCCAAACACTTTGCAATGATCTAAGGTAGGTCTCTTACAAAACATCCAAACACTTTGCAATGATCTAAGGTAGGTCTCTTACCCCACCATGCCTCATACGGTGTCATACCCTGCAAAGCTTTACATGGTAGCCTATTAACCAAGTATGTGGCTGTATTTACAACCTCATCCCACAAATAATTGGGACAATTTTTCTCCTTCATCATTGACCTTGCAAACTCAACAAGAGTTCTATTTCTCCTTTCTGCTACACCATTTTGTTGAGGAGAGTACCTACAAGTAACTTCCCTTTTTATACCACATTCCACAAGTATTCACTAAACTCATTAGAGAAATACTCTCCCTCTCCATCTGACCTTAGTCTCTTCAATCTTTGACCTGTGATTCTAACTGCATACACATAATAATGTTTAAATATATTAAACACCTCTTATTTATCTTTGATCACATATATAGTGATCCATATGGTAGCATCATCAACATAAATCACATAATATCTTGAACCATTAATGCTAGAGTCCTTTGATGGCCCACACAAATCTGCATTTACCGATTCAAGCTTCTCTGAATACATGAAACCATGCTTATTATAGGATTGCTTATGAGCCTTACCTAATTGACATGACTCACATCTGTATGTCATGTGTTGACTTGCAACATTAGGTAATCCAAGCACTAAACAATTGTTAATCATATCCTTAATACCTCTTTTATTGAAATGTCCAAGCCTTTTATGCCAAAGATCTAACTCAAAGATCTTATGTCCTCCATAAGTGAACAAGGCATGACCAACATTGCCTTGAATCTTCAATGTGAATAGCCTTCCTTATTTCTTTCTTGAAATAATTTTTTTATAGCCATCGCTAGGGTCTTCCACAAAGACTCCATCATTTGTGAACCTTACTCATAACCTTTCTCTACAATTTTCCCTACACTTATCAGATTATTTGGGATTGTAGGAACATACAAAACCTTACTTAGAAGAGTGCTTCCATCCTTGGCCTTTACTGATCCAATAGACTTCACATTATGCTTTGTGTTATCACCTGTTTGAACTATATGATTGCTCACCTGATTCTCCAAATCACTCATCAAAGCTATGTTGCCACTCAGGTGATTGCTACACCGTGAGTCAATGTAGAAGACTCTTTAATCTTCACTTTTTCTTTCACAAGTTGCATTCATAATTAAGGTTGAATCCTCCTTCAGATCTTAAGCATAATTGTAGTAGGTATTGTTGTAGGATTGACTTTGAAAGCCTCTACCTGCATTTCTTCCAAAGAAACCTCTACTACCTCTACCTCTAAAATTACCTCTCTGATTTCTATTACCTCTTCCTCTTGAATTAAAGTTATGATTATATCCTCCACCATTCTTATTATTATGCCAACATTCATGAGCTAAGTGATTATTCTTACCACAAATCCAGCAAGCTTTGACACCATCTTTATTACTTCTGCCTCTTCCTCTACCTTTGCCACTACCTCTTCCTCTTAGGAAGTTAGCTTGGCTAGTTGTGCCTTCATCTTCATTCAATTGTTGCTTGCCTTTGTTAATCTTCTTCTTGTCCTTTGAATACATTTCTTGACGTGTACTTTTATCAACATCACCTTTGACATCCTACTCAAAGGTTAGCATATGTCCTAGTAATTGATTCAAATCATGAGTGAAATGATCTAATAACAATTCAGTAGATAGAATGAAAGGATTCCACTTCTCATCTCCTCTCAAACCTGTGAGAATTTGTCTTACCAATTTATCCTCTTCAATATCTTCATCAACTACTCCTAATGCATCTGCAATATCCTTCATCCTTGCTACATAATCAGAAATGGATTGAGAAGCCTTCTTTTTTAATGTGGTGAAGTTTGCCCATAAAGATGCCTTCCTTGACTTTGTGGTGTTTTGGAAATGCACTTAAAAAGCATTTCATATGTCACTTGCAATTTCAAGTCCTCTAATATGAGGTAGCAAGTAATCATTAACTCCCATGTAAATAATGCTTCTAGCTTGAGCATCATTCTTCATCCATGTCTTCAAATCCGAGAGCTCTTCCCTAGTTGGAACACTAGGATCCATAAATTCTAGTTTTTCTTCTTCATCTGTGATGTATCCTATCAAATCTTTGCTCATAAGATGAGCTTCCATCCTCATAGACCAAGCAGGATAGTTTTCTCTATCCAATTTCTCTATTTGAAGAGAATCTCCCATCCTTTCTTCACCTATGCAATAAATTCTTCAAGCTTTGTGAATAATGAATGTACCTTTACTTTGAATGTAGTTCCTTTTGAACTTCTTGATAGATTCAGCCTCCTTCTCTAGCTTTCACTTTAAGCTTTCACTTTTTGAACCTTCAAAGGTTGATTTTTGTATAATTGCAATAGTCGGGGTCCTCCTTTCTTCAATTCTGATAACTCCTGCTCTGATACCATTGATGGAGAGTGTTAATCTCCAAAAGAACAAGTTATCCTTGATGTTAGAGCACCTCTATATCAAGAACAACTCAAAACTTCAACCAATTTTGGAAGACCAATGCCAAACTACCAAATTTTGAACTAACTGTCAACAAACTCAATACACAGAAAGTTTGCTTCACTTAATCCACTCATTGACTGATCAAATGTGTAAATTTTCAAAATGAAACTTTGTACAAGGTGTCGTCTAAAGATTTTGCACCTTCTCCAAGTTACAACTCTTCAAAAATTTTAGTAAGTCTTGAGATTTACTCCAAACACTTCACCTATGTCTAAAATTGTACTTCTACACAGTCGACTTTGATACCTTCAACTTCTAATGCATAGTTCTCTTAAACTAGAACCCCTTTATTCAAATGCTTTTACCCATAGGTAGCTTACCTTCCAACTTAAAGAATGAGTCCTTAATTGCTCAAAACTTTACACTTTCAAAAGAGAACTGACCAAAACATTATCATCAAATTTGCACCTGCTTTAGTCTTCTTTTCTTCACATTTACACATGTAAATGTTCCTACTTAAAATTCTCTCAGCTCGATCACAATTAGGATTTGGAAATTTGTATAGAGTCCACTCAACTATAGACTTAGACTTGTACAAAAGCATTTCACAAAAGGATAAACACAGAAGGAGCACTAAGCAAAAGACAAGGTGCAATGTTTCTCTTATTCAGTAAAACATTACATCTGATTGATGAGACATATTCTCTTCACTTTGAAAGTGTCTAATGACCCTTACAACTTATCATTCATCATCTCTCCTACATGCCCCAACTTTTACTTTTATATATATATGCATATATGTACAAAATCTTAACCGTAACAAAAGTATAAGTGAGCTAATTACAAGTTTAGTGTACATGTATATACAAGTCTTCATTTACTAGTCTTTATGCTTTTGAATTTGATTTTTGCTTTATTCTTTGACTTCAATCCTTTGTCCTAATCACCAATTTTTGATTGTCTCGCACCAACAATTATCATTATATTAGGGAGAGGTTCTCTGTTGCAGAGATCAATTTTGCATACGTGGCCACACAGTAGGACATATTAGAATGTTTCACAAAGGCTCTGCCTAGGGAGAAGTTTGAAGCTTTCCACATTTGGGCTTACTTCCTTTTGTGGATTGATCTCTTTCCACATAGCTTGGCACTTCCTTATACATGAGTGCTAGCTCGTTGTTCCTTCCTTATACACTTAGGACTGTTGAGGCACTTTTTTCCCTCTTTTGGATTTTTTTTTTCTTGGCTTGTATATATGCTTATAACCCTAATAGGTCACTTATCTTTGTACATTCACTTGGTAATTCATTTAGCATTATGTGTTTTGCTCCAAGTTCTTCTTCTTCCTTGTGTTCTTTGTGCTTCTATAGACCTCGGATTTGAACAGGGATAAAACAATCCAAGTCGACATACACCACTCAAGTAGTGAAAGATGCGCTTAACTGTATGCCAATTCTTGGTACTTGGGAAATTCATAAACTTGCTCATTTGAGAAACAAAAAATTCAATATCAGGCTAAGTTATGCATAAGTTAATCAAGCATCCAACAACCTACTAATAGAGAACAACATTAAATGCAAAGACTCAACCATAAACCTGTTTCCATGGGAGTGGCAATAGATTTGCAATCTTCAAGGCCAAAACACTACAATAATGTATCAATATATATATTTTGACACAAATCTATTCATCCATCAACTTGCACAAAATGAATTCCCAAATAGTGATGTAAATACCCCAAATTTGACATCTCAAAAGAGTCATACAAATCAGCCTTAAATTCAGTAATATGCTTCTCATTAGGGCCAGTGAACAAGATATAATCAACATATATAACGATGATCAAGAGCACAACATCTTCACACTTAACCTATAAGGTTCTCTCAATCGGACCATGTGCTAGCAAGTAGGCATGCATTTTCTCATACCAAGTACATGGTGCTTGCGTCAAACAATATAATTCCTTTTTCACCTTGTACACTTTGTTGTCATGCCTTTCTCCACAAAACATGGGGCTGAATACATGCACTTCTTCATGTAAGTCACCATTCAAAAATGTAGTCTTAATGTCCAAATGATATACATTCTAAACATAATGACCTCCAAGTGCACAAATGGTATGAATAGTGTTCATTCTACATCTGGGAACAAGGCTCTCATCAAATTCAATGCCTCTCTCTTGAGCATAACCTTTGGCAAGAAGCCTATCCTTATACCTATCAAATGCTCCATCACGCTTAGGTTTTATCTTGTATAGCCATTTAGTACCAATGTACTTTTTTCCTAGAAACAGCGAGTCGTAACAAACGAGAACTATGTCGTAAAAAGAGAACACCCACATTGAGAATCAAGCAAATTGCATCTTATGTTTGAAAACCCTTTATACCAGTATACACATATTTCAAAAATCAAGTGAAAACATGTGATTTTTTGACATTTTTTGTCATTTCCCCTAAAAAAAGATCTCAAAATGTGGCCAAAATTTCACTCAATTCAATATTGACATGTCCAAAATCTAAATAGAAAATATAAAAGTGATAAAAAAGCTTATACAAAAATTAAACATTGAACATGTTTTCAATGGTAGATATCAGATAGTGCTCTCTACCTTGTCTTCTTAATTTCATTCTCCGTATGCGCTCTAGGGCTTCTGCTTGAGCTTCTTCTCGAATTCGCTTTTCTTCCTCTTTGCGTTTCTTAGCAGTGTTGAGTCGACTTAGCATTTCCTCTGTGAGAGGTTCCTGATACAATTTGACTCTGCATCCGCTAATATAGTTTGGGAGAACATCACCCTCTAAAGTGGCTAGTTGTACTGCTCCACTCGTGGAGATCCTATTGATGATCATAGGTCCGTAGCCTTGCTTCTCCAGTTTCCTTGCATGTTGCTTCAATGTGTAGACTAAAACTAAGTCGCCTGCCTTTAAACCTTTATCCTTAACGTGGGCATCAAAGTATGCCTTCTGTCGTTTCTTAGCTGCATATATCCCTGCAACTGCTCTCAGTCTGGTTTCTCCTAATCGTTCAAGGTCAAAAAGTCTAGAGGAGAGTTCATGACCCGTCCATTCATGCTCTTGTGCCACTTTCAATGTGGGTATCAAAAAGTCTAAAGGTAGCACAACATTTTGACCAAACACCATTTGAAAGGGGGTGGCTTGGAGTACCGTTTTATAGGCGACTCGGTATGCCCAAACAGCATGGTGTAGTTGTTTGTCCCAATCAGAGCGTTTATTGTTCACTAATTTTGTCAATACATTGCATAGGATTTTATTGGTGCTTTCGGCTTGCCCATTGGCTTGAGGGTGATAGGGGGCAGACTTCTTATGCACTACCAAGAATTCTTGGAGCAGCTTTTCAATAACTTCATTCAAGAAGTGAGTGCCTCTATCACTAACTAGCTCTATGGGTAGCCCGTATCTAGTGAATACATTCTCAAATAAAAACTTAGCTGTTGTTTGAGCGTTGTTCTTCGTTGTGGCTTTTACCTCTACCCACTTGGTTAGATAATCCGTGGCAACGATGATATACTCAGCATGGGAACCCTTAGCTGGGGGATTGATAGGACCTACAAAGTCTATTCCCCACTTAGAGAATGCACGTCCACCCATCATGGGCTTCAGGGGCATCTCATCTTTGCGTATAGGATACTTGGTTGGCTGACAAATCTCATACCTCTTCACATAGGTATGTGCATCCATGTGAAGGGTCGGCCACGAGAAGCCCGCAAATAGTATTGCCTTGATCACCCGATCTGGTCCAAAGTGTCCTCCTGCTACACCTTGGTGAGCAGTTTCCAAGATCTTGAGATACTCACTCTCATGGACACATAGTCTCAGGTAACCGTCTTTACCACGTTTGTATAGATTATCACCAATAAGTGAGTAATCCTGGGCTTCTTGTTCTAAACTCCTTTTCCTAGCCAGAGTCATATCTGGAGGGAATGTTTTCGTCCTCAGGAAGGATACTAGTGGTTCACTCCAATCTGGCACTAGGGACACTTGATAAAAGCATGTTCCACAGGTGGTTTAGTGCAGCAGATTGGGCATTCCTTGCACAACTTTTGGACATCAGCTTCCATAGTTGGCCAATGTACTCCTAGTCTCCTTAGTGTTTGTAGGGTTCGTTGCTTTGAATAGTGTTGCTCTAATGCACCTACATGTGCTAATTGCAACCATTTTGCGTACTCATCCTCTTCCACACAACAGGCCAAGATCCCTTGATCTGTGTGCTTGTACATACTTCCAGCCATGATGTGGTACTTTTGGGCTTTTACTACCTCTCTATTCTGTGTGGCTATTACTGGGTGGTTAGGTCCATATGTTAACACTGGTACCAATGGCTTAGCCCACTGCGGCACCACTTCCAAATTAAACAAGTAAGCGTCAAGAAGGTCATCTGACACTCCTTGTGGGGCTTCTCCAGATGTGAGCCTAGAGAGATGATCTGCTCTCAAATGAGTCCTACCTTTTCTTACCACCACCTCAAAATCATATTCCATCAGTAAGAGAAACCATCTTACTAATCTCCCTGTATTGCATGGCTTGTTCACGAGATATAACAATGCTTGGTGGTCAGTAAAAAATTTAAACTTATTTGCAAGCAAATAATGTCTAAACTTTTTAACCGCATACACCATGCCTAAGCCTTCTCTCTCAATAGTGGTGTAATTTCGTTCAGCTGCATCCAATTGTCTACTAGCGTAGGCAATTGGAAGATCCATATTACCTTCACCCGTAGGTTGTGCGAGTACACATCCAATTGCATAATTGGATGCATCCACGTGAACATGGAATGGCTTATTCCAATCTGGTGTGGTCAAGATTGGTGCTGAACATAATCTTCGTTTAAGCTCATTGAAGGAATTCTCACATTCCTCAATCCATTCAAACTTTGTCAGAAGTCCGTACATGGGCTTTGCAATGACAGCATACATGTGAATGAACCGGCGGTAGTAACCACAATGCCCCATGAAAGCTTGTACTTCCTTGACATTCCTTGGCCTAGGTAGCTCTGCTATGGCTCTCACTTTCTCTTCGTCAGTAGATATGCCATTCTTTGACACTATGTGCCCTAGAATCTTGCCTTGCCTGACCATGAAGACGCACTTTTCTGGGTTTAGGCACACTTGATAGTCTCTACATTTGTCAAAGATTTGTCTGAGTTCAAGAATATGGGTTTGTCTAATGTTGGAATGATCACAAAGATCATCAACATAGACTTCTAAATTCTTTCTCAGGAACTCCTTAAATACATGGCACATCAGCCTCTGGAAGGTTGCTGGTGCATTGGTAAACCCAAATGGCATTACTCTAAAAGCAAAAATGCCCCATTCTGTGGCAAAAGCTGTTTTATGATGATCTTCTGGAGCAATGGCGACTTGATTGTAGCCCGAAAATCCATCGAGGAAGCTGTACACTTCCTTGCCTGCTACTCTTTCTAAGAGATGTTCTGTGATGGGAAGCGGATAGTTATCTCGAATCGTGGCTGCATTAACCTTCTTCAAGTTAATGCATACACGCAGCTTGCCATTCTTCTTGGGCACCACTACGATGGGGGATACCCACTCAGTGTGCTCAATTTCATAGATAAATCCAGCTTCAACCAGTCTATCTATCTCCTCTTTAATCTTGGCAACGTAATTATCGTTATATGTATAGGGCTTTTGCTTAGAGGGTTTGGCATCTGAAGTCATGGGGATGGTGTGTGAGCATATGTCAGGGTCAACACCTTTCAAATCCTTGTAACTCCAAGCGAATACATCTCTGTATTCTCTTAGCAAGGCAATTAACGCATGCTCTTCTTCCTCTGTTAGGTCATGGCCTATGTATGTGCATCTCTCCTCTCCTTCTTCTAGGGCCACTACTATTTTCTTGGTGGTTTCTTTGTTATCATAGGCCTCTCCTGATTGTGCCTCTCGTTTAGGCATTCTGATCATGACTCTCCTTTCATCTATCTCATACTTCTTAAAATTTTCTGGGACCTCAAACAAAGATTCTTCCTCTTCTGGTGAGACTTCTTTCTTCTTTCGTTTCTTCCCTTCTTCCTTCGGGGTCACATGTGTTGCTAATCTTACATCATTTGTAAGCTCTCCATGCCTCTGGGGTTGAAATTCTACTTCATGGAAGTATTCTTCATCTGATGCAAAAGGTGGGTCCATAATTATTGACTCTAGATCGGAGTCACTTGCATCCTCAAATGCATCAGGGTTAGGTTCGCATTCTTCTAGAACTGCCTCTCCCATGATTGGCTCTATAGTGAAGACTGAAATGTCATAGCCATCCTCATCACAGTGAGGTGTCCATTGTTCCTCATTGATGGCTACGTCCATTGTTGCTAGGATTTCTGCCCAGCCATGGGGTTCAAATTCCTCATCAGGAAAGACTACAGGTGCATAGGCTGGGTCTTGAATTGGTCTATGGTTTTCTTTTGCACCTACCTCTCTGGCTTTCTCTCTCTTCTCTTCTTGTACTACTACCTTACACATCCATAAGTGAGTGTCTTCATGCATCCATGAGGATCCTGACCCTATGGAATGCACCGATTCTGTATCTTCTTTGGCTCTATGGATGGGATTCCATTGGATAGGGGGAACATCTCTATGAGAGTAATCCTTGAGATTGACTTTGGTCGTAACACCTAAGTGCTGCAGGTACAAAGAATTGGTTCCCCAATCCTGTACCACTTGCAACTGTCGCATAAAGGGTCGTCCCAAGATCATTTCATAGGCATGGTTCTTGCTAAAATCACATATGGCAAAGGTATGCTCGAACTCGACACCACAGGTGGTGAGAGTTATTCCTTCTAGCAACCCTAGGGGTCTCTCTATGTGACCATCGGCCATCTGCAATTTCATCCTCGTGGGCCTGAGTGCTGGCTTGCCCCAACGCTTCCATAGGGAAGTGGTGGCAATTGCAACTCCTTCACCTGAGTCCAAAATTGCCTTGGTGGTGTACTCCTGGTAGGTAATGGGAAGATAGGTGTTCCCTTCTTCACCTTCACACATATCTCCTATCTTATCCAAGGGTATTTCTGGCAATGTTCTCTGGGATCCTACCTGGGAACGAGGTTTGGCTATTTCTGGTACTTGTTTGGCGACATGTTTCCATAATTCAGGTCTAACCTTGAGTAGCTCTTCTAACTTGAGATTGCACTGCACTTTAGTGTTTTTCACTACCTCTGTGTTCCTAGGTAAGACTGAGTCTTCATTTCTTACCATGACTGTAGGTGCTCTCATACAGGTGGACTTTTCTTCCCATGGGCCTGTGAAATGGGGTAGTTCTTGTAAAGAATTAGACTCGAAGTCTAATCTTTCTTGAGATTGGGCACTCTCCTGTTCTCCATAAATGGATGGGATGTCTTGTGGGAATTGGTCATGTGCATCATCCACAAGTTCAATGGGAGGAGGGACCTCACTTTCTTTAGCCCATTTGTCTTCTTGAATCTCTCGTAGGAATTCTGGTGTGAATCGATTCATAGAAGATGATGTGTCTGGCTCCGTAGAGTTAGGCACATAGGCTTCCGGTACATAGGCTTCCTGAGCAGGAATGCTTACTCTTTCACTTGCCTTGCCCTTGTGTTGAGGGGTGGGTTCCTTTTCTGATTGTGCAATCAGCTTCTCTATTCTTTCTAACAGTCCATCAAAGTGCAACAGTGTCTTCGCTGAACTAGAGATGTCAAATAGGCGACTGGCCTCAAACATGGTCTGAGCCAATTCCACCATCTTAGCACAAATTTTGGTTCGTTCTAACTCTACTTCTGCTCTTGGGTAACACTTTTCATGATCAGTTACGTTTGGCCCTTCTTGGATTCTGGCCTCATATGCTTTAAGCATCATATTAAGGTCTTCGGGAGTGGGATCTGCTAGGACTGATCCTACTCTAGGGGGTGGTGGAATTAGTTGAGGCGGGTCGGAAGGTGGCGGGTCGGATGGAGTTGGGAATGGTGGAGGTGGGGTAATGTGAGAGGGAGTTTGAGATGTGAGTTCAGTTATCCTGGCCTTTGTTTCTCTGAGGCTTTCCTCGAGTTCACTCATCTTTTTTGCCCATTGCCGTTTCATTCTTTCACGACTATCTCTCCAAGCTCTAGTCCTCTTCTTTGTCATGCTCTCTGTTTCACTAACATCTGGGCTCTTCTCCTGGTCTACCCCTTGGTTTTGCTTCAATGCTTGAGCTCTAGTGATCACTTGCACGGGTGTAGTGGAAGTGACACTTCCTGTGGAATCTACCACTAACCCAATAACGTTAATAGGAGTAATTTTTGGCATATTATTAGGATCCTTAGGGCAGTCTCGTAAGAGATGATCCTTTCCACACTCTTGGCAAAAGCCCTGAATCGTCACTGACTGGGGTTGTGTAGGTGGAGGCAAGGGACAATCACGAATGAGGTGATCCCCCTGACATCTGTAGCATGGTCCTCTAGGGAATGGGGGTCTTACCTGCCTCGGTTGAGGTCTAGGGTTGGGGTTTGCATACATGACGTTTGTGTAATCTGACTCCCAACTCGGTTCATTTGGCTCTTCACTATAGTAGGACTCACCATGTTCAGGAGATTGCATGTAGTAAGCCTGGGGACTACCAACATGTGTAGAATCGAAGCTATGGTCGTTGGGATCACTTTCTGAAATTAATGGGGTTACTGGGACTATAACTCTATTCAGGTTCTCTTCTGCAGCCGCATACTTTACCGGAATTACATTAGCTGGAGCAGGGGGCTGTTGGGCTAACACAGGTTGAGGCCTTTGTTGGTTTTGGTAGGGTTGGTAGGTTTGTTGAGGCCTCGCATACTGCTGAGGTGGGTACTGGTTCTGGTATCTTCCCTGCGGTGGATAGGGTTGAGGGTAAGTTTGCCTAACTTTTTGCTTATTGTAGGGGCAATCTTGTGCGGTGTGATTGGTGTACCTCCGTTCTATGGTGCAGTACTGGCTACTAGGATTAACTTGGGGTTGAGCCATAATGGGACATACATTCGCCATGTGGTCGCCACCACAAGCATAGCACCTTTTCACACGGGCAAACCTTGGGATTTGTTTGTTAGTGACACCTAATTTCTGAGCTACTTTCTCTGCAAGTTCCTCAATTGATGTGGATTGCGTGGAAGAGAGGTTAGAGGCACTATCTGAATCTTTGTATATCTTGGAAAGCTCTAACTCCTCCCCTAGGTTATCCTCGATGTCAATGCACATGCGCACACACTCTTCTATGGTCCTAGGGTCCTTCAAGTACACATAAGATCTCAATTTAGTACTTAGCAATCCATCCAGGAATAAAGCCACTTGCTTAGCTGGTGTGGGTAGCTCCGAAACAGGGCATCTTTCTAAGTATTGCCTAAATCTTCTTCCTGCAAGTCTCACGGTTTCTTGAGGGGTTTGCTTGAAGCTGTGAATCAGCGAGGAGGTATTATGCCTTATGCCACTCTTAGAGAATTCAATAATGAAAGCCTCTAGGAGTTGGTCTATGCTCCTGAACTGCCTCTCATTTAGTGGCTGAAACCATGTCAGGGCAGTGTTCCTAAGGGTCAGACCAAAGGCATTGTACTGCGTGAATAGATCCTCCACTTGTTCAGCTCTCAGGACTTGCCTAAACTCAGCCACATGATCGTATGGATCTCCAGTGCCATCGAAGTAGTTCTTCATGGACTTAACTAGCTGAGTCGGTCTCAAAGTCCTTGTGTGCTCTCTAGGTCGTGGTAGAGGGAACTCATCCGCATTTCTTTGATTCCTGTGAGCTCTAAGTATCTCAGGTTCTACTCTATTTGTCTTCGTCCTCGTTCTTTCTCTGCCTACTGGGTTGGCAAAGCTTACTTCTGGTCTATCTCTACTTCTGTCTCTTTGCATTCCATGAGCTTGGGATGTTCCAGCTCCAGGGTGACCATAGGATACATTCGATCTTGGTTGGGGGAAAACGAATTCACCCTTCCAAGTGTAAGCATGCCTATCATTTTCTGTCACCACAAAGATCCTCTCCGAAGCGTGATCTAAGTAGGTCACTCTACCTGGGCTATCAGGATCCTTAAACTCATAGATCATGATTGTCCCTATATCAATTGGCCGATCAGGTTTGTACCTCCAAAAGGCTTCGTCAGTCTCTCGATTGAGGAGCAAATCTATGCTCTTATTATCCTGGGGAATCCACTCTGGTGTGATAATCCTAGTGAGAACCGATTTACCTCGGGGGGTTCTAGGTTCTGCACCCATGTTTCCTTGCTCCAGGTCACCTAAGTCTGCTTCAGGGATCACATTTCCAAATTTGTCCGTCCTATCTGGGTGACTGGTGACTACGTATATGGTTCCTTCTTTGTCCAAGTATGCTCCGTTTTCAAACTTGACAGCTGGGTGCTCTAGTCCAATGGATTGATCAAGATTCTTAATCTGTACCACAGACCTTCCTAGGCCATCCTCATAGATGTTGGCACCTAATCGGTTGGTCCTAAGGTATTCCAACTGCGTTTTGTAAGGGCCTTCTACCCTGTGCAAGTATGGCACTCCTGAACTTCCTGTAGGTCTCTCCATACCTTGAGACATCTCGGATTCACTAGTCTCAGAACTTGGGTAGTAGGAGTGGTGGCTCAACTGCTGGGCCCACGACCTAGTAGTGTGGTTGACACTAGCCTCTGAAGACCTAAGGCTTTGTCTATCCCTTACTAGATGTCGTCCTGATCTAAGGTTCATATGCCTATTTAAGTAGCCCAATTTTTGTCCAGAGTACAACCTCGTTGCAGAGTCCTTTTGTACCAATTACTTAATCCCCTTTTTATGTTGATTATCGTGTTTATACTCTTGTCTGATATCACGTCGTTAGGAATACTTGAGTTTCATTTCGCACTTTAGTTTGGTCGTTTCACGTTAGGTTCTTTTCCTTTAAGGTTGTCGTTCACACACACAGGTTCTCTCTTGTCTTGAACTTGATTTCTTAGATAGTCTTTGATTTATCTCGTGCCTATCGTTGCTTGGAATTACTTCTAACACTACCCGCACTTAGCCTAAACTAAGAATTGACAGAGAGTGTTGCGAGTTTTCCAACCTTGAGTTCCTTTCCTTGTGTTGTTGCCCTGGTGTGCCCAGGACGCGCGTTCCCGAGCCTGCACTTACTCTTGCTTTGCGTACCCTTCGATGCTCCCAAAGGATCTGTAAAAGGCCCATTGTTAGCTCAAGACTTATATTCAAAAGACAGAACCAATCACTTTCATTCATGTAACACTTCACCAATTTGCACTATGACTTTTGGACACAACTCTAGAGATCCCTGAATTTTGTTCCCCCTAGGTATGGTCAACTTAAGAATACCCTATCTAATATTCCTGATCTTAATTTAACCGTAACTAGTCGATGTTTTTGTTGTACTCCCCGCGAGCTTTCCAACAAAACAAAAATCACCGCAAACGGATTTCGTATGAGAAAGTTATGACCGTTCAGGGTTCTAGGGTTAAGACAGGGTTCAAACAGGATCACTGTGCAACAGGTTTTCCCCAAGTTGTTTTCCTAAGGCCTCCTTATGTGCTCTAGAGTAAAATGTTTATGCCCAAAATTAGCCCAACTCTTCAATTAACAAACCCTAAAAAATTTGGCTAAAATTGGCTGTCAATCGCGATGGACAGGGCTGTCAATCGCGATGGACAGGGCTATCAATCGCGATCGACAGGGCTGTCAATCGCGATGGACAGGGCATCAATCGCGATGGACAGAGCATCAATCGCGATGGACAGAGTATCAATCGCGATGGACAGGCAGGTCAGTCAATCGCGATGGACAGGGGTCAGTCAATCGCGATGGACAGGCAATCAATCGCGATGGACAGGGGGTCAGTCAATCGCGATGGACAGTCAATCAATCGCGATGGACAGGCAGTTCAGTCAATCGCGATGGACAGTCAATCAATCGTGATGGACAGGGGTCAGTCAATCGCGATGGACAAGCAATCAATCGCGATGGACAGGGGGTCAGTCAATCGCGATGGACAGGGGGTCAGTCAATCGCGATGGACCGGCAATCAATCGCGATGGACAGGGGTCAGTCAATCGCGATGGACAGTCAATCAATCGCGATGGACAGGCAGTCAATCGCGATGGACAGAGCTGTCAATCGCGATGGACTGAAATTTTGCAAAATTTTCAAAAATTTTTGTGGAAATGTGGTGTGCAGGGTCTCTAGTCCACTGTGGTGCACTCAGATTTACCAAAAGGTGAAAATTTTTGTCAATCGCGATCGACAGGAGTCGGCGACTGCGAGACAGTTCTGCACATTTCCGTACCTGCGCGACGTGCTGGCGGGGATGATGCTGCTGAAACCTGCAAGAAACTCCAAAAGCATGCAGAAAATAGCACACAACAGTTCGCTCTCTCGCTCTCTCTCACAAGTGAAATGAGGGAAATGAGGTGGAGAAGGTGATATAATCAAAAACTGAAATTTTCGTGATGATGGAAGTGGAGGTGGAAGATGGTGATGATGATGATGGTGATGATGGTGGTAAGGTAAGAAAGAGAAAAATAGGAAAAGTAGAGAAATTACCTACAACGCCAACGTCTCCAATCTACGTCTTACCATCACACGCTCGTCCTCAAAGCTCGATCCCCGGCAACGGCGCCAAAATTTGGTGTAGCTCAGTGATGAGTAGCACCTCCTTTAATGTCAATCCGGGAAGACGTGAGGATGGTATGAAGACCTCGAGCAAGTGGAGGCACAAGTGCGTGAGTGAGAAGCATACAAGCATGCACACACATACACACACACGCGCACACACGGCAAGACAAAGAGTGGGAAGCAATGGAGTTTTTAGATTACTTTCGAAAAGCTCTTACAAGTTCATTCCAATTACAATCTAACCTCAAAAATGAGCTCTCTAGCTCTTTTTATAGTTTTTGACTAGGTTTTGGCCCTGTCCAGACCTAGTGTCCGGCTTAGTTAAAAATTAGGTTCCAGGGCCAATTTGAGGGCTTAAACGGAGTCTAAAAGATACGAAATTTGATATGTAGGTACTTCTAAGGCTCCTCAAGCTCAAGGACTCCTTGGCTTGCACAAAATGGAGCTACAAAAATATGAAATGGTATTTACAATGATTGTTAGTGATAAGAATCACTGTTATAAAGATGTTGATTTGGAAAAATTTGAAGGGCCTATCTGCCAGATTTGCGTCGACTGCTTTGTCTACTTACTCCTTCACCTCGCTCTGACTCTCTCCGCTGGCTTCCTTGTCTAGTCAGTCCTTGGGTGCCCATACTGCTCTCAACACCTAGGGAGCCGAAAAAGTGTAATCTCTTCTGTGGGAAGTGTAGTTGAACCGAGTATTCATTCGCATTACTCTGAAACCTCGAGTGAGTTCGAGGAGGAAACCCTTATAGACTTAGAGGACATGCAGAATTCTGTACCAATAGTTGGCATGATGTCAATTATTGAGGGAGAATATCGGACGTCTTTAGAATATGTGAGCACGAATCAACATGGTTTACCCATTTACCTAGATGGACTAAACAGATCAGTGGCTAGGTTGAAGAAAGGTACAGATGCTTACATAGTGCCTAGGCCTGCTGTTAAGTATGCAGGAGGATTCTATATGGATAAAAGAGAGATTTTGTATGTGGTCACAGAGCATCCTGAAAACATCAACGAAAAAAGGGAAGAGGGCAATGCCCACAACCTGAATGAAGTAGGACATGGGGGACAGGTATCTACCCCAAGACGATTCCCCAAGATGATTCCCTGATGGATGTCTATCTGGTCAATGGAATGGAGTATCTACTTAAAACCAACTCTTCGTTGTGGGAAGAGGCTACCAATCCAGTCACCATTATGAGTTACAAGACCCTGAAAACCCCACTCATATTACATACTTGGACCAGAATCAGAGAAGATACTGACCCATAACAGAATTAGAAAGAGCGGGACTAAAATATCAGAACATTCTAGTATTCCAACCTAGGGATCAAGCCACAACTTTGCAAAACCCTCAAGGAACTCATCATGATACTTCTTATTAGCATTCAGGACAGACACACCAACCAAACATCCCTGTCAGATGCCACGTGCAGTTTTCCACACCTGGTAATAATCCTAACTATCGACCTCCTACAAATGTAGAACCGAGAAATAGAATCCTTGTTCATGAGAGACCACCAGTAGGATCAGAAACAGGTATACCAATAGAACGACCAGTTTTCCCTGTAATGCCAAGACCATCTGAACCCCGAAGAAGATTGAGACCCATCCAAGTTGCCAAATGTATGAGAAGCCATTACGATAGCTCTAGTGAACCATACAACCATATAGCTGAGTTCAAGCAAGTGATAAGAGCTGAACAAGTGGAAGACTTTTTTATCCAATATGAATCATTTGGCCTAACCCTTACAGACACAGCCTTAGCTTGGTTCCAACCCTTAGATCATAATTTCCAAAACATGGAACAAGTCTATCAAAAATTGATTGAAGAATTCACTAAGTCTGGAATAAAAAAACAACTTGTCATCATTAATCCATAGTTTTAAATAGGCCCCGATGAAATCGGTAAGATTGGAAGCAAGACGATTCAAGCAATACGTGGATAGATGCCGTGTTGAGGAGAGACCCACTCAAAACAAAATGGTTTCATTATTTTTGGAAGGATTAGTGAATGGATCATTGAGATCATTCGTATATGTAAAGAGAGTTCAAAATTTACAAGAGTGTATGAAAGAGTGTATCGACTTAGAGGACAATCTGGCTGAAGACTTGAAGATATCTCAAGGCAGTGTGAAAAGTGAGGATAGCATCTGCAACACGTCAAATCCCAGGAACAATGTAGAAGAAATAGCCAATTTAGTGGCTAAGAAGCTGAATGTTCAAGGACAGAGGAATTACCCAAGCAATCCTATGAGAGTGCCCATGCTTAGAAGATGTGTGCACTGTGGAGGTGACCATCCTTCTCACATGTGCAATAGGGGATGGAAGTATTAAAAGTATTAAAAGTAAAAGGACCCAAAGATGGAAGAATCAAAGAGAAAGGATAAAAGAAAAGAAACTGCAACAAAAGATGGAGAACAAGAATAATGAACAAGGTCAAGAAGAAAAACAAGAACTTGAGGGAAACAATAACATAGAAAAGCATAGAAAACAAGAGGCAGGCTCAGTTCTGGCCGACCCTATGCCAGAAGAGTTAGCCATGTGGATTCAGGCATATCAAGCACGAATAAAAGTAGGACCGACCATTGAGCAACACGAAAGGGAATATCCAATAGGTGACTTGGAGAAAGAAAGATTGGAGATATGTAAGAAATTAATTGAAGTGGCTCAACAGACCCTAGAAAAAACGGTCCAGCCACTACCCAACTCAAGAATTCCCGAAAACGAATTTCAAGAGTATGTCATGTTGGAGATAGATGTCTGCAGAAGCACGGGAACAACACAAGGAAGAAGAAGAAGCTTGGAGCACAAACACACAATACTGAATGTATTACTAAAGAATGTACAAAGGTAAGTAGCCCATTAGGGCAATAGGCGTATATACAAGCCGAGGGAAAAAAACCTCCTAAAGAGGGAAAAAAGTGCCCCGGTGGTCCTAGTGTGTTCACACACATCACTACCTAAATATATCAACAAATCCCCCCTGGGAGTAATGCGGTGAACAAGGAGCTGGCACTCATCTATAAGGAAGTGCCAAGCTATGTGGAAATCACTCCACAAAAGGAAGTAAGCCCAAAGCTTTGCAAAAAGCTTCAAACTTCTCCCTAGGCAGAGCCTTCGTGAAAAGGTCTGCAATGTTCTCTTGCGTGGGCACATATGCCAAGCTGATCTCTCCCGCAGAGAACCTCTCCCTGACATAGTGATAATGCACCTCAATGTGCTTAGTGCGAGCATGGAACACAGGGTTCCTCGAAACTGCCAATGTGCTCTGACTGTCAGTGAAGATGGTAGTGGCAGAAGACTGACCAACACCCAAATCAGCCATAAGGCGTCTGAGCCAGACACACTCAACAGTCATAGTGAAAGCTGCCCTATACTCAGCCTCACAACTGGAAGTGGCCACAGTAGGCTGCTTCTTGCTCAACCACGATATACATGAGCTACCAAGCATGAAGCAAAAACCACTGGTGGACACACGAGTGTCATAGCAACCAACCCAATATGAGTCAGAAAAAGCATGCAAATCTGGCAGTAGTGATCCCCCCTTGGGATAAAACAACCCAAGTAGCCGAGTACCACTCAAGTAGCGAAAGATGTGCTTAACCGCCTTCCAATGCGTGACTCCTTGGCAATGCATAAACCTGCTCATCTGTGAGACAACAAACTGAATATCTGGCCGAGTAATGCATAAGTAAATCAAGCATCCAACAGCCTGCTGATAGAGAACATCATCAAATGCATCTCCAGCATCATGAAGACTCAATCGTAAACCTGTCTCCATAGGAGTGGCAATAGGCTTATAGTCTTCAAGGCCAAAACGCTGCAATAATGTGTCAATATATTTCGTTTGACACAAAGCCATTCCACCATCAACTTGCATAAATTGAATGCCCAAATAGTGATGCAAATGCCCCAAATCAGACATCTCAAATGAGGCATGCAAATCAGCCTTGAAATCAGCAATATGCTTCTCAATAGGACCAGTGAGCAGCATGTCGTCAACATAGACAACAATGATCAGAAGCACATCATTAGCACGCTTAACATATAAGGTGCTTTCAGTTGGATTGTTCTCAAAACCATGTGCAACCAGATAGGCATGTATCTTCTCATACCAAGCACGTGGTGCTTGCTTTAAACCATATAATGCCTTCTTTAACCTGCACACCTGGTTTTCATGCCCTTTTTGCACAAAGCCACGGGGCTGAAAAACATACACTTCTTCATGCAAGTCACCATTCAGAAATGCTGTTTTAATGTCCAAGTGATGTAAATTCCAACCATGATGGGCTGCAAGTGCACAAATGCTTCGAACAGTAGTCATATGGCATGTAGGTGCAAAGGTCTCATCAAAATCAATGCCTCTTTCCTGCGCATAACCCTTTGCAACAAGCCTAGCCTTATACCTGTCAACTGTACCATCAGGTTTAGGCTTCAACTTGTATACCCACTTAGTGCCAATGGCCTTCTTGCCAGGAGGCAAGTCACATAAGGACCATGTACCATTCTTCATTATAGCATCATATTCAGATTGCATAGCAGCCATCCAATTTTCTGAATTCTGTGCTTCATCAAAAGAAACAGGCTCATTCTCATCACAGAGACTAGACGCAACCATAGCATAGCAATCTGATGCAAAGGAGGCAGTATGAAAGCCTGAACGAGTACGATATGACAAAGGTGCATCTAATTTACTATCACGCAAAGTTTGCACCAGCCATTTTGGCATGGTTTTTGCCTGCTCAATATCAGCTCTCTCATCAACAAGTGCATCATGTAAATCTGCATAAAAAATGGAATGATTTGCATCATCATATGAAACCTGCAAAGCTTGAGAAGTTGCCTCATTAGGACCAGCACTAGACTGTCCACCTGTAAAAAGAGGCATCAAAGTATCATATCTTTAGAGCTAAGAGATGTCTCCTTAGTACATGAAAGCAATGGTTGAATAGCATCTTCCACAAAGACAACATCATAGCTAACCAGAATGCGTTTAGTCTGTGGATGATATAGACGATAGCCTTTACTTTCAGAATTGTACCCAACAAAAATACATTTTACTACCTTATCATCCAATTTTCTGCGATGTTGTTCAGGCACTAGTGCATATGCCAAACAACCAAAAACATGCAGATGAGCAACAGATGGCTTGCGGTCATGCCAAGCCTCATATGGAGTGATAGAGTGCAGCGCTTTAGTGGGATACCTGTTCAATACATATGTTGCACACATGACAGCCTCAAGCCAAAAACTATGTGGTAAAGCCTGACTCTTGTTCACCATCTCCATGAGTGACATGTTCTTTCGTTCAGCAACTCCATTCTGTTGAGGTGTATACGGCACCGTACACTGGTGTTTTATCCCACGTTCAGCCAGAAATGCATTAAAATCAGAAGACATATATTCCCCCCCTCGATCAGAACGGAGGGTGCCCATTTTACATGCTGACAGATTTTTAGCCAAAACCAAAAACTGTTTAAAGCACATGTACACTTCGGACTTTACTTTGAGTGGATATACCCATGCATGCCATCATCAATGAAAGTCACGAAGTACAGGTAATTTCCAAAAGAGGGTGTCTGCATAGGACCACAGACATCACTATGTACAAGCTTCAATTTCTGTGTAGCCCAAACTGAACCATCTTTTGGAAAGGAGGAACGCTGCATTTTGCCCAAAATACAGTCTTCACAAACATGTTTTCTAGGTGCCTCAAGTTTGGGCAAAGAGGACACCATTTCAGATTTCTGTAGGCATAGCAAACTAGCAAAATTTAGATGACCAAAGTGTGCACGCCAAAGCTTTGCATCTGACATAGCCTGAGAATCATGAATTGCACATGCCGAATCATTCACAGATCTTTCATAGTCTATGAGCTTATACAGCCCACAACATAAAATGCCAGAAGCAATAATAACATCGCCATTTGACAGATCATGAACTGAACATCTGTCATCAACAAATTTCACAACCAAGCCAATCTTGGCTAATGCAGAAACTGATAACAGATTCTTCTTGATCCCTGGCACAAATAAAGCATCTGACAAAGTGAAAGAACTACCATCAGCAGTAGTCAAAATGATCTTAGCAACTCCCATAACAGGAGAAGAGGAGTTGTTGGCACATGTAACAGTATTCCCTGTAGGGGCAGGCTCGAGTGAAGAGAAGAAACTGCGCTGCAAGGTAATATGTTTGGTTGCCCCACTGTCAAAATACCAAACATCTGAGTCTACTGCAGACATGCACTGCTCATGAGAAGATGGGTCAAAACTGCAGACAGTAGTAAACGCCCATTCTTCTTCCTCCACAAGATTTGCAGACTCTATTTTTGGTGTAGAGGCCTCTGCAACAACCATTCCAGTCTCTTTCTTCTTTGCCTCTTTAGCAGCCAATTTTGGACAGTTCTTTATGATATGATCATTCCCTTTATAGTACTTACAAAATAATTTCTGCTTTTCTGATTTCTTCTCATCTTTATCTTCCTTCTTCGAATATGCAGAATTAGCAGACTTCTGCTTACTAGTTGAAGAGCTCCATTTTCCTTTGCCCTTCTGACTAGCTAGGAAAGCTTGATCTGCAACTCGCATAATGGACCTGTTTTGCCTGGACTGGTCTTCCTGCAACAGAACAGAGACTAACTCCTCAAATGATAAGGCATTTGGATTGCCTTTCATCATCAACCGAAGAGTAGAAGCAAAACTCTGATATGAATCAGGAAGACCATTCAGAATGGTCTGCACAAGTGAGCTATCTGGTATAACCTCATCAGCAGAAGTCAACTATTCCTTCAAGTCTTTGATCTTCGTTAGGAAACTATCCATAGAATCACCTTCATTCATGTGCTCACTCTCCAATTGTTTTTGGAGGTAAGCAACACGAGCCTCATTCCTAGCTTGGTACAATGTGGTAAGTGTATGCCAAGCATCCTTAGCTGTTCTGCAAGAGCGAATATGAGGAATAATGGCATGTTTGACAGACAAAGCTATCAATGCATGTGCCTGGGCATCTCTGCCATCCCAACAAATCTGCTCTACAATAGGTGCAGCAGAAACAACAGCACGAACAAGAATCTGCGAAATATCATCTTCGACATCATCTTCATCAGCTCCAACACCTGTATTTGCAGTACCTGTAGTCAGAGGTGTAACAGGACGTCTTTCAACACCCTACACAATGTTCCACAATCCTTTTGCAACCAATACATGTCACATCATATAAGCCCACAATGGGTAGTTGGTACCATCCAACTTATCCTCAACAGCCAACATACGAAAAACATCACTGCTTTCAGCCATGGCCGGTGACTAAAATACCTTGATGCAGAAAATTGACTGTATCTCAAAAAGTTGAACAGAACTGCCCAGACGAGTTCTGCTAGACCTGTAGCAGACTTTGAGACACTTAAATTGGTATATACCTTTGGCACAAAAAGATGAAATAGCGTGCACAAGCGCTGTGATAGTGCGTTCGGAGGTCGAAACGAGCTCAGATCGCGATTTCGGCACCACAAAGCGAAGCAGTTTTGATCTCTGAAACACCCTGAATATGCTCACCAAATCTCATGCGAATCTGAGACTGCAAACGGAGGAGTGTCCACGGCGCCCTAGATGAAGCGACGACCTGCTCTGATACCAATTGTTGGAGATAGATTTCTGCGGAAGCACGGGAACAGCACAAGGAAGAAGAAGAAGCTTGGAGCACAAACACACAATACTGAATGTATTACTAGAGAATGTACAAAGGTAAGTAGCCCATTAGGGCAATAGGCGTATATACAAGCCGAGGGAAAAAAACCTCCTAAAGAGGGAAAAAAGTGCCCCGGCGGTCCTAGTGTGTTCACACACATGACTACCTAAATATATCAACATGTCACACCTAATGACCCCAAGGAAGGGAAGGAAGACGAGACCTGTGGTGAAAATTACTGTGAGACTACAAGGGAAGGATCCATTGTCCCTGAAGTGGATGGGGAATGGCCTAGAGATTTATGGGCAAGAGTCCAAGAAGATAGATGGAAGAAAACAGAAGGAATTGAACCTCCCTTTAATGAATTAGAAGCGGAAGGTGAGTTTGAAGCTTCAATGCATGAGTTAAACTCAGAAGGACTATTGCAATTGGACGAGAGCAAAAATGAAGAAGACAATATGAAGGTTTTGCCAAACTACATGGAAGAATACAAACATGACTCTGAATTATATTGTGTTCCCTCAATAAGGAAAAAGGAGCAGAACCCATCGATTCGAACCTCAGACATCATACAACATCTTAGAAAAGTAAAAATACCTCGTACTCTGACGTTGGAAGAACTCTTGAAGGTAAAACCGCAGTTGAAGGAGAAGCTCACTAGTCACTTAGAGACAAAATCAAACAAAAACGGGATGCTAGATGAAGTAGCCACAGTTAAAACCCCAGTCAATAAGGTTGGAGATTTCAACAAGAGAGATGAAGGAAACACATGCCTCCCTATCACCTACAGAGCTTATACCACTAAAGCCATATTAGATTCGGGAGCGAGAGTAGGAATTGCCACCAAAGAAATTTGGGAAAAATGGAGAAAACCAGCTTTACGACCAACCAAGATGAAGATTCAAATGGCAGACCAGCATACAGAACGGCCCTTACGATTATTGGAAAATTAACGTTTACCACTTGCGGAGTTGAATTCGAGCACACCTTAGCAATCTGTCAATTTGAAAAGGCTAGCAATTATGAGATGATACTCGGAAGACCTTTCATGAGATAGCTTAAGGTAGTGCAAGATTGGGGAAAAGACGCGGTATACTTGCAGCATGAGGGAACCATGACTAGAATAAATATCCATACTTAAACGTATCAAGATGTTCCCCCCCTGCAATGGAACTTGATACATAAGGAGGACGACGATCTATCAATGCATAGTATAGGTTCGAATGACCAAACATGGATGAATGAAGACACTCATCTATGGATATGCCAGGCTACTAAACGGGAAGAAGAAAGGAAGAGAGGATGGAAGCAAAGGCAGGGAGTATCTAGGGCTGTAGCAGATCCGACCTACATGCCCCAAATATTTATAGACGAAGAATTCGAACCCCATGGTTGGATGGAGATTCTAGCCAGTCTTGATGTATGTGTTAACGAAGAAGTGATAACCATGAATGAATGCATTGATGAGGAAGGATATGTGTTGTCAGGATCTTGCTCACGCGCATACAGATATTACGGACGCAGAAAAACACACAGAAAATAGAGGCAACAAGAGACGAGACCGAACGCAGGATTGGGTGCAATCTCCCCCCATGCACTCTGTTTCGACAGTCCACAGAGTGCATGTATTTATAGGAATTTTGATTACGTCGAAAAGAGTGGTTACAAGAGGGAGGTTTCAAAAAGCAAGCGTGAAACTAAAAGTTGATAACTTTTACAGAAAGCCATTGCTTTCAATAACAGAAACTACAGTCTACAACGACCCTTATTCTAGCCATTACTTTTCTAACAATAGAACCTGCTACGCAGGTTTATTTACAAAATAATTAATAATTATTCGGATTATTGATGTCCGCCCTTTCACGCTTTGCACGCTCCTCACGAACCTTCAGCTGCTATATCAGAAACATCAAAAACATATTAATACATTAATAATATAACACTTTAGCAATGCATTGTTCAATAATATACAACATGCCTCCCAGTTGACAAGCAACTGACCTCAGTTGATAAAATAAGTTAACACTCTAACAATAACAATGCATTGTTCAACGTATTCCATGTTATTGTTACAATCCAACAATGCAACAATGCATTGGCTATTCCATATTTCAATCCAACAATGCATTGGCTATTTTATATTTCAATCCAACAATGCATTGGCTATTTTATATTTCAATCCAACAATGCATTGGCTATTTTATATTTCAATCCAACAATGCATTGTTCAACATATTCCATAAGGTATAACATGCCCCTTAGTTGAACAAGCAACTGACCTCAGTTGATAAAATAATAAACATGGATGGCCAGTCACATGTTTCAACACTGAATAAAGAAAATAGGCATGTGCCATGTAAAAATACATGCATGGAAATGTTCATGGAGCTGTTACATTAATGTGTTTGTGTATGATATGCAGAAATTAAGTGGTCATAATGAGGTGTTAATTGTGTTTTATGTATCCATTGACATTCTTCAATAGAGTGATTTTTGTACTTAACCAAATATCGATGATATTGAGTACCTGTGCATGTAGTAGTGACATCATGATCAATGATTTTCTCAGGAACTAAGATTTCAGATTGTTCTTCAATCAAAGGAGGGTCATCAAGAAGTGGAGCAAGTGGTAAAGTTCCTTTAAAGGGTTTAAGTAAACTAATATGAAAAGAATTATGTATAGTCCAATGGGATGGAATATCTAATCGAAATGAATTATCATTAATTTTTTCTATAATGCGAAACGGTCCATAATAGCGTGGTGCAAGTTTAATTTTAGGATGCTGCAAAATATTTTTGAGACGTCTTTTAATTATTCGCAACCATACAAAATCATTTTCCTTTAATTCTTTGGCTAATCGTTTAGTATTGATAATACGTGTATATCACTCTTGACTTTTCCTAATGTGCTCGTCAACATCATGAAGTATAGAAACGTGATCTTGAGCAATAGAATCAGCCATCGGAATGTCGGTTTGGGTGAGGGACATGGGAGTGGGAAGCTTTTTACCAAAAACTATTTCAAAAGGTGCACGACCAGTAGTGGTGTGTGAAGTGTTATTGTAAGCAAATTGAAGCAATGGCAACTTGTCATCCCAGTTATTAGGATTATCTAATGAATAACAACGCAATAAATCAAGAATAGTACTATTTGTAGCCTCACTCTGTCCATTACTTTCAGGATGAAATGCAGAGCTAAAATCTATTTTAGAACCAAAATGTTGAAATAAGGCAACCCAAAAATGATTACAAAACGTAACATCACGATCAGATAACATTACTTTAGGAAATCCATGATGTGGAAAAATGCATTTAATGAATAATTTTGCAGCTTGAGGTGCAGTCAAAGTTTTTCTACATGGAATGAAATATGCATATTTACTAAACCTATCAACTATTGTCCAAATCATATCATTATGTGATGAAGTGATAGGAAGACCTGTGAAGTTCTAAATGCAGTCTTAAAAATATCACTTTGTGTCATACGAATCTGATGGTAACCCGATTTAAGATCAATTTTACTAAAGACACAAGCTCCTCGTAACTTATCTAAGAGATCATCTATTCGAGGAATAGGATATCTATTCTTGATCGTGATCTTGTTAAGGGCTCTATAATCAATGCACATTCGATAAGTTTTATTCTTCTTCTCTACTAAGAGAACTGGTGCTCCAAATGGGGAAGAACTAAGCCTTATAAGTCCTTTTTGTAGTAGGTCTTTTACTTGATTTTCTATTTCCTTTTGATGTAGTGGGCCATGTCTATAAGGTGCTTTATGAGGAGGAGAACTACCAGGGACTAAGTCTATGCTATGGTCAAAGGATCCTCGAGATGGTGGTAGTTCAGAGGGATATTCAGACATAAAACAATCCTTATAAGTACTCATGAAAGGTTTATATGCATCTGGAAGTGTATGAGTATAATCATTGATGACATTAACAAAAACAATGCATGAGTTGAATCCTTTCCTAAATGCACGTTTTACTTGAGTGTGACTAATCAATGGAAATGGCTGGAAATCATGCCGTGCAGACAAAGTAATGATTTGACCTTTGAAAGCAAACTTAAAGGTATGAGTATGGTAGTCAATACGTGGGTTATAATGGTGACGAAAAGGCATACCTAATATAACATCATAAGATTGCAAAGGTGCAATTAAAAATGTTCGTGAATCAACATAAGGGCCTATGCTAATCGTAACATCTTGCACTTCTCGTATTACATTATAACGACTACCTTGAAATGCAGCTTTCACTTTATACAAAGAAGGAAACGTTTGTAATTTAAGTTCTTGTACTAATAAATGTGAAATGAAGTCATGTGAACTACCATCGTCATGTAGAATTTTAACTAGTTTATTATTTATTGTACCCTGCATGCAAAGAAGAGAGTGTAGAGAGATATCGTTACCCAAGGTACTTAAATCCTTCTCCAGTGATTCCTCTGTCCAAACAAGAGGAATTTCTTCATTATATCCATGTTATGCAATCGAGCTGTAGCCAGTTTCATATGAAGAGGTTGCAATCTGCACCTTATTTTTGTATGTCCAGGTTTACCACAATTCCAGCAAGTGATTCGTGGTCGCTTCTGTTGGGCATTCACTGCTGAAGTTTGAAGGGCAGGTGGTTTGGTTGGTTGGAGAGATGAAGCAACAGGTGGAGTTGAGTAAATGGATTGTGGAGGACGAGGAAAACTAGGGCAAGATGGGGCATTAAAATTACGCTTCATAGGAAATGAAGGTTTAACAGGAAATGGTCGTGGACGTGGTTGTTGTAGACGGAGTGACTTGGTTATGGACTGGAATTCTTTTTCTGCATCATAAGCAAAAGATATAGCCTCGTTGAGGGTTGTAAGTCGTAGGGTGTGAAGCTTAGCTTGGATTCCCACCTCCAAACCATCTTCGTATTTCTGCTGCAAGATATCTTCTGATACATCTTCAAGCATTTGTACAAGTAGTAAATTTTGCCAGAACCACTTTGTGTAGGTAGTAACCGTATCACCCTCCTTCCATGTAAGGGTCATCCATGCACATCGAACATGCAAATGGTATTGAGGAGGAAGAAATGAATCCTTCACGTTTTCTTGAAAAGCCTTCCAAGTTGTTGGACGCTCCGTATTGTGCCGCAGGACATTCCACCAGAGTTGTGCTTTACCTACTAAATAGTTAGTGGCAAATTTAACTTTTTCACTTTCAGCATACATTTCATCGGTATAAAAATCATCAAACTGCGACAACCAAGAAAGTACTAAAGGCCCATCCTTTCGGCCATCAAATCGTAGAAATTGGTAGTTTCTATTACCAATCTTTGAATAAGTAACATCAAATTGGGCAGACACAATAGCTTTTACTACTCTCGTAAGGTTGTCTTCCTCAGCTTGCATCCTTTGGAGGATTTCATCACGTTGTCGGATCTCGTTCTGAGCTCCTTGAAGCTCATGCCGCAAGAGCTCTAGTTGTTGTTCAAGTGTTGCCGCAGGTAGAGGTGAATTACTGTAATCCTCCATGGTGCTCTTGGACCCTTGCTCTCAACCTTGGTGTATTGAACCTTCTTGTTTGCAACCTTGGTGTCTTGATCCCGTGTTCTCAACCTTGCTTGGTAACTTGAACACTCAATCAAGTGCCACCTAAGGATTTTGAAAGAATTCACACTTCCAAGCTAGCTCATTGGAAAGTTCGTTCCGAGAGCTTTCCAACGGTATATTACACGCCTCAATCCGACCTACGGATTGAAAGATACACTTGATTCTTTCTTGGGACCCATCTTGAAATCGACGCGCGCGCCTTCCTCAAGTAAGAGAGAGAGAGAGAACTTGAGTACAACTCCAAGAGATGGTGGAGTGGTCAAAGTACTTCCCTTGAAAGTAGGAGGTTGTGGGTTCAAATCCTCCTACCTTAGGGACTCTAAACCTTTCTATTACCACTCAAAAATTAACATTGCCTCGCGCGTAGCCAACGGCTGCCAACGGTCGCCAAGGGAGCCTTGGGTGCCAATGTATTGCCTAAGTTATTGCTTAAGTTCTTTGCCTTAGTCGACGCCTTAGTCGACGCCTTGGAGTAAGCCGAAGGAGTAAATGTAGGTGAAAACGTAGGTTCTGGTTCTGGAATAGGAACAGAAACCAAAACCGAAACCGAAGATGAAGACGAAGACGAAGACGAAACAGAAACCGAAACCGAAGACGGAGACAGAGACGGAGATGGAGATGGAGATGGAATCGGAATTCAGAATCGTGAACAGAGGAAACCGAAGATGGAGACGGAGATGGAGATGGAGATGGAGATGGAATCGGAATTCAGAATCGCGAACAGAGAGCAGAACCCTCTGTATTGACGCGTGCAGAGCTCTGATACCACTGTTGTCAGGATCTTGCTCATGCGCATACAGAGATTACGGACGCAGAAAAACACACAGAAAATAGAGGCAACAAGAGACGAGACCGAACGCAAGATTAGGTGCAATCTCCCCCCATGCACTCTGTTTCGATAGTCCACAGAGTGCATGTATTTATAGGAATTTTGATTACGTCAAAAAGAGTGGTTACAAGAGGGTGGTTTCAAAAAGCAAGCGTGAAACTAAAAGTTGATAACTTTTACAGAAAGCCATTGCTTTCAATAACAGAAACTACGGTCTACAACGACCCTTATTCTAACCATTACTTTTCTAACAATAGAACCTTCTACGCAGGTTTATTTACAAACTAATTAATAATTATTCGGATTATTGATGTCCGCCCTTTCATGCTTTGCACGCTCCTCACGAACCTTCAGCTGCTATATCAAAAACATCAAAAACATATTAATACATTAATTATATAACACTTTAGCAATGCATTGTTCAATAATATACAACAATATGATGTAAATTTATACATGGTTGTTCTTCAAGAAGCCGACGAGGGAGAAGTAATTGAAAAGGAATGGAAGGAAGATTATGAGAGCATTGAAATGGAACAAGACCCAATTGAAGCAGAACGTGAAAATCAAAGAATAAGAGTCATCACTAACGAGTCAAACCAAGGAATGACACAAAGAGAAGAAAATGAACCAGACAAGGAAAACAGAGAGGAAGAAAACAAGCCTCAAAACCAATTCGAGGTACCTATGCACTTCAAGAAATATGAGGTGGAGGAGAGAAAGATTGCTATTCAGATGCCAAAACGGGAAGCGTGACCAGGAATAGCATACGACAATAAGGAACAAACCAAGAAGATACTAGTAGTTCTGGAGGAAGGAGAAGAGAGATGCACTTTTATAGGACAGTATGTCTCATTAGAGGAAGAACAAGAGTTAATACAACTCATAAGAGAATATAGGACATCTTTGCATGGACATATAAGGATTTAAAAGGTGTAGATCCCTCTATTTGTGCCCATAGAATCCCTATGACAACAGAAGCCAAGCCTTCCAAACAAAGACCATACACTTATAACGATGTTTATTCGGCAAAAATTAAAGAAGAGATAGATAAGCTATTGGATGCAGGCTTCATTTATGAGATCGAACACACTAAACGGGTATCACCTTTAGTGGTCATGCCAAAAAAGAATGGCAAATTAAGGGTATGTATTAATCTGAAAAAAGTAAATGCTGCCACCATACAAGATAGTTACCCACTACCCATCACTAATCATCTTTTGGAAAGGGTTGCAGGTAAGGAAGTCTATAGTTTTTTGGATGGCTTTTCAGAATATAATCAAGTAGCAATTGCTCCTGAGGACCAACATAAGACAACCTTTGCAACCGAATGGGGAGTTTATGCATTTAGAGTTATGCCTTTTGGTCTAACTAATGCCCCAGCTACTTTCCAAAGGTTGATGTGTCATGTGTTCAAGGAATTCTTAAGGAAGAGTATGGAGGTATATATGGACGATTTATGCACCTATTTAGCTATACGATCAGAACATATCCCAGAACTAAGAAAGATATTTGCCAAATGTCGACAGTATAGAGTCTGCCTTAATCCGGAAAAATGTGTCTTCATGGTTCAACAAGGGAAGATATTAGGACACATTGTCTCTAAAAATGGAATTTCCACGGATGAAGACAAAATCAAAGTGATTCTGGATTTACCAAGACTGAAGACCGCTAAGGAAGTGCAAGCATTTATGGGACATTGTGGATACTACCATAGATTCATTCACATGTATGCCATAATTGCTAGGCCCCTTTATGGATTACTGACTCAGTTTATTTGGACAAAAGATTGTGAAAAGCCTCTCAATGAACTAAAGAGTCGCTTGATTTCAGCACCAATCCTCAGAGTGCCAGATTGGAATAGGCCATTTCATATTCATGTAGATGATTCCAAGTTTTCCATTGGATGCATCTTAGCAAAACCAGCAGACGCAGGAAAGCTAGACCACCCTATAGCCTATGCCAGTAGACAATTAAATCAAGCAGAGTGCAATTATACCACTACTGACCGAGAAGGTTTAGGAGTGGTGTATGCGGCAAAGAAGTTTCGACACTACTTATTGGCAAAAAAATTCAAATTCTTCATTGATCATCAAGCCCTACTGTACCTAGTCAATAAACCTTGTAATACTGGATGACTAGTACGATGGTTTCTACTATTAATGGAATTTGATTTTGAAGTAGTAGTCAAGAAAGGGAATACGCATATCCGTGCAGATCACCTGTGGAGAATGACACACGGAGAACCCCCCACAGGAGTACTAGATGATCTACAGGATACTTATCTTTTCAATCTCGAGGTATGTCCACAATGGGCCGAAAAGTTAATCCCTATCCTCACATATGGACCTCAACATAGGATCACTGCAAACAAAAGTCAGGAGCTATGGAAGACTAAAAATCTCCAGATCATTTCTAGAAGCTTATACCACCAAGATCCAAGTGGGTTACTTATGAGATGTGTGGAAGAGGAGGAGCAAGAGTCAAAAAGCACATGTAAATCAATGGAAAACTCATCGAAGTGTGAATGGAACATGGCAAACACTGAAGAGATTGGGCATATACTAGCCAACCATGCAGAGGGATATACATAATTATGTATCTACCTGCCCCACTTGTCAAGAGAGAAGGCCAGAAGAGAACTCTACTCTATGTTACTCTACCGTAGCACCACGGTGGAGCATGCCTCTAGTATAATTCTTGAAAACTCAGGAGTACCCAGTAGGAGCTAATTTAGCGAGAAAATGTGCCCTCGAAGAACAAAGCAAGGACTATGTTCTTATAGGAAAACAGCTTTTCAAGAGAGGAAGGGACAATCATCTACGAATGTGCATTCATGAAGACGAATACGTTTCTGTCTTAGAGATGGCTCATGCTAGAGCCGCGGGAGGACATTTTTTTGTAGATAAAACTGCAAAAATGATTCTCTTTGTTGGAATGTGGTGGCCAACCTTACATCAAGATGCAGGCGCTTACGTCTAAAGATGCGATACATGTCAACGAATGAAGTATCCAATTAGAAGAGATGAAATGACACTAAAGCCGATGATGAGTGCCAGAGCATTTACCAAATGGGGAATAGATTTTATAGGACCTATTAGCCCACCGGCTAAGGGTTCTCATGCCGAGTACATAATTGTAGCAACAGATTATTTGACCAAATGGGTAAAAGCGAAAGCAACCAAGAAGAATGACGCAAGGACTACGGCTAAGTTTCTCTTTGAGAACATATTCACTAGGTTTGGATTGCCTATTGAAATTATGAGTGACAGAGGCACACACTTTGTCAATGAAGTGATAGAAGCCCTGATGAATGAATTCTTAGTGATTCATAAGAAATCAGACCCTTATCACCCACAAGCCAACGGATAAGCTGAAAGTTTGAACAAAGTTTTATGTATTGTTCTCACTAAGATTGTTAACAATGGCAGATCCAATTGGGAAAAGCAATTACATGATGCTTTATGGGCATTCCGAGTAGCATACAAAACAGCCATAGGAACTACACCATTTAACTTGGTGTACGGACAGAATGCCATCTTACCAATTGATTTTCTAGTGCCTACTCTCAGAGTAGCCTCAAATTATGAATGGATTGGACATGAGTTATCAACTCAATTGGACCAAATCGAAAAGTTACATGAAACAAGATTACAAGCAGTAGCAGGTATTTACGCTGCAAAAAGGTGACAGAAGGCATATTTTGATGCTCATATTAAGGATAAAAACCTGAAGGAAGGAGATTTGGTCCTGGTTTATACTTTGAAGCAACATGCAAAGAAACTACAAAAAAGAGGATATGGCCCCTTGGTAATCAATCGTATATCTACCAGTGGAGCCATCAGTTTAGCAACCCTAGATGGAGAAGTATTGCCAAACTATATAAGTGGTTGTCAAGTAAAAAAAGTATTTAGAGCCATTGATAGAGGAGATAATGTCATGACTTCTAACAGCAAAAAATAGGTGAGAAGAGGATGAAAAAATATGAGAAGAAGCAAGAAAAGAAGCTCTAGAATGAATAAGGAAACGGAGGGAATGGATAAGAGAGAGAGACATGAGAGATATCGACGAGGAGAGGAGCTCATCCCAATGGCTAATTTTAGAGCGGCTGAAACCCTAGGACATCAAACAAAGCAACCATATTTGAACTTGGGTGTTGGAACAGACGAGTACGACTTGGTGGATGCTCTCATTCACACAGGAGGAGCAGTCAGCTGCATCAAATCTTCTTTGACCCATAACCTCAAAGAACAATTAAGTCCAACCAAAGCACATCTAATTGGAATTGGGGGGAAGGTTACTAAATGCATTGGCGAGATTACATTGTCACTACACCTAGGAAATAACACTATGCAACAAAAAATCCTTGTGTGTCATTATCAAGATTTATTGGAAGAACTTGTGCTAGGCCAAGATTGGATATATGAATATGAAGTGACTATCCAATTAGCTTTGGGCTATATATCAACTACTCATGGATGACGATGATTGTACATTCACCTCTAGTAGGACACCCCCAGCATCAAGTATTTCATGTGAGAGTACACCAATTCTCAGTCTCACACACCCTCCTAGTCTAGTTGGCCCCACTACTAACATCGTTTCCAAGCAAAACCCCCGTGAGAAATTGAGCACAAGAGCGACTAGCCAGCATGATTATCACGAAATTTCCCGCATTAGAATCTATCCCATTCCACACACCAGACATGCTTGGATCAGAAAAGATTAGGTGACAGCATATCATCAACAAGGGAGTTGTATTCTACACAGGAAACAACAACAGTACAAGGACACAAGTCAAGCTGGACTCCGAGGTCCACAAAGGATTGCCCAAGTATGGATACCAAAGAACATGATTGCCGCTCAACCTGCTAGAACACAAATATGGGTCCCCAAATCATGTGCAACAATGACGATCATCAAAGGGAAAATATCAATACACAAGAAGAATCAATACGACATGGAGATGAGAAATCAAGAAAGAGGCAACTATAGGAAACTGCAGAAACAAAAACACACAACAAGCACAATTCAAGGATTCGAAGGACTAGCAAAGCAGAAGTACAACTTGAGAAGTACACCAAGCGCTAGAAGCGATACAGATACAGTCAACCGCAAAAAAATGCAACAAATCTGGATGCCTAAATGCCAATCAATCTGCATACATTGACCAGATACTTCAGCTTGCACACATCTTGCATTCCAAGAATCTTGAGCATGCATAATAGGGCCACAATGTTCTTCTTCTACTGGATAGTGAAGAACATTTCCCTCTCCGGGAATAAGAGAGCACTTGTACAATAATTCCAAGGAAAATAATTAACGATACACTAAAAGCTTCGGCTAGGTATCAATGCTTTTTGTTTTCTTTCAGAAAGTAATAGAAAAAAAATATATGTGTAACGAAAAATCCCAGGTACTACCTTTCTCACACCCATGGGAAAGGGACGATACAAGTCACTCGGAGAGTTTCCAATTTCATGAAAGCTAAGTCGAGGATAACTTATGCAACCAGCTTTACACTAAGTATGGTATGTCTTGACTGCAGATGGCATCTTCAAATTCTGAGGCTACACAAGAGGAAGAGATCTTTCTTCTTCCTTTGGAATTGATCACTAAGGCGAGAGGTCATTGGTTCCTTGAAGACCAACCCGTGTCGGATCTCCTCTTTGTGGCCACTATCAAGATCATGGATAGGGATCACTACTTCCCAATAATGTTGTTGATATATTTAGGTAGTGATGTGTGTGAACACTCTAGGACTGCCGGGGCACTTTTTTCCCTCTTTAGGAGGTTTTTTTCCCCCGGCTTGTATATACGCCTATTGCCCTAATGGGCTACTTATCTTTGTACATTCTCTTGTAATACATTCAGTCTTGTGTGTTGTGCTCCAAGCTTCTTCTTCTTCCTTGTGTTGTTCGCGTGCTTCCGCAGACGTCTAACTCCAACAATTGGTATCAGAGCAGGTCGTCGCTTCTTCTAGGGTGCCGTCGACACTCCTCCGTTTGCAGTCTCAGATTCGCACGAAATTTGGTGAGCATACTCAGGGTGTTTCCGAGATCAAAACATCTTTGCTCTGTGGTGCCAAAATCGCGATCTGAGCTCGTTTCGACCTCCGAACGCACTATCGCAGTGCTTGTGCAGGCTATTTTGTCCCTTTGTGCCAAAGGTATATACCAGTTTCTGTTCGCCAGTTTAAGCGTCTCGAAGTCTGCTACAGGTCTAGCAGAACTCGTTTGGGCAGTTCCGTTCAACTTTTTGAGATACAATCAATTTTCTGCATCAAGGTATTTTTAGTCACCGGCCATGGCTGAAAGCAGTGATGTATTCCGTATGTTGGTTGTTGAGGATAAGTTGGATGGTACCAACTACCCATTATGGGCTTATATGATGTGACATGTACTGGTTGCAAAAGGATTGTGGAACATTGTGCAGGGTGTTGAAAGACGTCCTGTTACACCTGTAACGACAGGTACTGCAAATACAGGTGTTGGAGCTGATGAAGATGGTGTCGAAGATGATATTCTGCAGATTCCTGTTCGTGCTGCTGTTTCTGTTGCACCTACTGCAGAGCAGATTCGTTGGGATGGCAGAGATTCCCAGGCACATGCATTGATAGCTTTGTCTGTCAAACGTGCCATTATTCCTCACATTCACTCTTGCAGAACAGCAAAGGATGCTTGGGATACACTTACCACTTTGTACCAGGCTAGGAATGAGGCTCGTGTTGCTTACCTCCGAAAACAGTTGGAGAGTGAGCACATGAATGAAGGTGATTCTATGGACAATTTTCTTACAAAGATCAAAGACTTGAAGGAACAATTGATTTCTGCTGATGAGGTTATACCAGATAGCTCACTTGTGCAGAACGTTCTGAATGGTCTTCCTGATTCATATCAGAGTTTTGCCTCTACTCTTCGGTTGATGATGAAAGGCAATCCGAATGCCTTCTCATTTGAGGAATTAGTCTCTGTTCTGTTGCAGGAGGATCAGTCCAGGCAGAACAGGTCCATTATGCGTGTTGCAGATCAAGCTTTCTTGGCTAGTCAGAAGGGCAATGGAAAATGGAGCTCTTCTACTAGTAAGCAGAAATCTGCAAATGCTGCACATTCAAAGAACCAAGACAAAGATGAGAAAAAAAAAAGAAGAAATTGTTTTGTAAGTACTCTAAAGGCAATGATCATATCATAAAGAACTGTCCAAAATTGGCTGCTAAAGAGGCAAAGAAGAAAGAGGCTGGAATGGTTGTTGCAGAGGCCTCTACACCAAAAACAGAGTCTGCAAATCTTGTGCAGGAAGAAGAATGGGCGTTTACTACTGTCTGCAGTTTTGACCCATCTTCTCCTGATCAGTGCATGTCTGCAGTAGACTCAGATGTTTGGTACTTTGACAGTGGGGCGACCAAACATATTACCTCGCAGCATAGTTTCTTCTCTTCACTCGAGCCTGCCCCTACAGGGAATACTGTCACATGCACCAATAACTCCTCTTATCCTGTTATGGGAGTTGGTAAGATCATTCTGACTACTACTGATGGTAGTTCTTTCACTTTGTCAGATGCTTTATTTGTGCCAGGGATCAAAAAGAATCTGTTATCAGTTTCTGCATTAGCCAAGATTGGCTTGGTTGTGAAATTTGTTGATGACAGGTGTACAGTCCATGATCTCTCAAATGGCGATGTGATTATTGCTTCTGGCATTTTATGTCGTGGGCTGTATAAGCTCATAGACTATGAAAGATCTGTGAATGATTCGGCATGTGCACTTCATGATTCTCAGGCTATGTCAGATGCAAAGCTTTGGCATGCACGCTTTGGTCATCTGAATTTTGCTAGTTTGTTACGCCTGCAGAAATCTGAAATGGTGTCCTCTTTGCCCAAACTTGAGGCACCTGGAAAACATGTTTGTGAAGGCTGTATTTTGGGCAAAATGCAGCGTTCTTCCTTTCCAAAAGATGGTTCAGTTCGGGCTACGCATAAATTGCAGCTTGTACATAGTGATGTCTGTGGTCCTATGCAGACATCCTCTTTTGGAAATTACCTTTACTTCGTGACTTTCATTGATGATTTTTCCAGGCATGCATGGGTATATCCACTCAAAGCAAAGTCCGAAGTGTTCATGTGCTTCAAACAGTTTTTGGTTTTGGCTGAAAATTTGTCAGCATGTAAAATGGGCACCCTCCGTTCTGATCGAGGGGGGGAATATATGTCTTCAGATTTTAATGCATTTCTGGCTGAACGTGGGATAAAACACCAGTGTACAGTGCCATATACACCTCAATAGAATGGAGTTGCTGAACGGAAGAACAGGTCTCTCATGGAGATGGCGAGGTGTATGGTCAAGAGTCAAGCTTTACCTCATAGTTTCTGGCTTGAGGCTGTCATGTGTGCAGCATATGTACTGAACAGGTGTCCCACTAAAGCATTGCAGTCTATCACTCCATATGAGGCTTGGCATGACCGCAAGCCATCTGTTGCTCATCTGCGTGTTTTTGGTTGTTTGGCATATGCATTAGTGCCTGAACAACATCGCAGAAAATTGGATGATAAGGCAGTAAAATGTATTTTTGTTGGGTACAGTTCTGAAAGTAAAGGCTATCGTCTGTATCATCCACAGACTAAACGCATTCTGGTTAGCCGTGATGTTGTCTTTGTGGAAGATGCTATTCAGCCATTGCTTTCATGTACTAAGGAGACATCTGTTAGCTCCAAAGACATGTATGATACTTTGATGCCTCTTTTTACAGGTGGACAGTCTAGTGCTTGTCCTAATGAGGCAACTTCTCAGCCTTTGCAGGTTTCATATGATGATGCAGATCATTCCATTTCTGATGCAGATTTACATGATGCACTTGTTGATGAGAGAGCTGATATTGGGCAGGCAAAAACTATGCCAAAATGGCTGGTGCAGACTTTGTGTGATAGCAAATTAGATGCACCTTTGTCATATCGTACTCGTTCAGGCTCTCATAGTGCCTCCTTTGCATCAGATTGCTATGCTATGGCTGCATCTAGTCTCTGTGATGAGAATGAGCCTGTTTCTTTTGATGAAGCACAAAATTCAGAAAATTGGATGGCTGCTATGCAATCTGAATATGATGCTATAATGAAGAATGGTACATGGTCTTTATGTGACTTGCCTCCTGGCAAGAAGGCCATTGGCACTAAGTGGGTATACAAGCTGAAGCGTAAACCTGATGGTACAGTTGACAGGTATAAGGCTAGGCTTGTTGCAAAGGGTTATGCGCAGGAAAGAGGCATTGATTTTGATGAGACCTTTGCACCTACATGCCATATGACTACTGTTCGGAGCATTTGTGCACTTGCAGCCCATCATGGTTGGAATGTACATGAGTCGGACATTAAAACAGCATTTCTGAATGGTGACTTGCATGAAGAAGTGTATGTTTTTCAGCCCCGTGGCTTTGTGCAGAAAGGGCATGAAAACCAGGTGTGCAGGTTAAAGAAGGCGTTATATGGTTTAAAGCAAGCACCACGTGCTTGGTATGAGAAGATACATGCCTATCTGATTGCACATGGTTTTGAGAACAGTCCAACTGAAAGCACCTTATATGTTAAGCGTGCTAATGATGTGCTTCTGATCATTGTTGTCTATGTTGATGACATGCTGCTCACTGGTCCTATTGAGACACATATTGCTGATTTTAAGGCTGATTTGCATGCCTCATTTGAGATGTCTGATTTGGGGCATTTGCATCACTATTTGGGCATTCAGTTTATGCACGTTGATGGTGGAATGGCTTTGTGTCAAACGAAATATATTGACACATTATTGCAGCGTTTTGGCCTTGAAGACTGTAAGCCCATTGCCACTCCTATGGAGACAGGTTTACGATTGAGTCTTCATGATGCTAGAGATGCATTTGATGTTGTTCTCTATCAGCAGGTTGTTGGATGCTTGATTTACTTATGCATTACTCGGCCAGATATTCAGTTTGTTGTCTCACAGATGAGCAGGTTTATGCATTGCCCAGGAGTCACGCATTGGAAAGAGGTTAAGCGCATCTTTCGCTACTTGAGTGGTACTCGGCTACTTGGGTTGTTTTATCCCAAGGGGGGATCACTACCGCCAGATTTGCATGATTTTTCTGACTCAGATTGGGCTGGTTGTTATGACACTCGTGTGTCCACCAGTGGTTTTTGCTTCATGCTTGGTAGCTCATGTATATCTTGGTTGAGCAAGAAGCAGCCTACTGTGGCCACTTCCAGTTGTGAGGCTGAGTATAGGGCAGCTTTCACAACGACTGTTGAGTGTGTGTGGCTCAGACGCCTTATGGCTGATTTGGGTGTTGGCCAGTCTTCTGCCACCACCATCTTCACTGAGAGTCAGAGCGCATTGGCAGTTGCGAGGAACCCTGTGTTCCATGCTCGCACTAAGCACATTGAGGTGCATTATCACTATGTCAGGGAGAGGTTCTCTGCTGGGGAGATCAGCTTGGCATATGTGCCCACGCAGGAGAACATTGCAGACCTTTTCACGAAGGCTCTGCCTAGGGAGAAGTTTGAAGCTTTCTGCAAAGCTTTGGGCTTACTTCCTTTTGTGGAGTGATTTCCACATAGCTTGGCACTTCCTTATACATGAGTGCCAGCTCCTTGTTCACCGCATCACTCCCAAGGGGGATTTGTTGATATATTTAGGTAGTGATGTGTGTGAACACTCTAGGACTGCCGGGGCACTTTTTTCCCTCTTTAGGAGGTTTTTTTTCCCCCGGCTTGTATATACGCCTATTGCCCTAATGGGCTACTTATCTTTGTACATTCTCTAGTAATACATTCAGTCTTGTGTGTTGTGCTCCAAGCTTCTTCTTCTTCCTTGTGCTGTTCGCGTGCTTCCGCAGACGTCTAACTCCAACAAATGTCACAAGATTTCCAAACCATAATCCAGGGATTACTACGCATCACAGATGTTTGGACAAGGGCAGGAATTGACGCATTTCTACGACTTCCAATATATTTACCGGATTTTCAAAGATGCACTCAAGTTATGAACACACTCCAGTCCGTAGTAGATAAGCCTTCAATATTCCCAGAAGCTAAAGTGCTGAATAAAATAGGTGCATGGAAAACTATTCGATTCACACATGAAGTCATCAACAAAGCTTTTGGATGGAGTCAGGAAGGTCTCACCAACCTCAAAGATGAATGTCACAATGCGAAAAAGAAAACCTTTCTGGGAATCAATAGATCATATATTGAAGAATTAGTTTGATTGGTGCATCAACACTTTTGTTTCCCAAGCATGAACAAATACACCGCACCCCAGAAAATCATGGTTCAATTGCTTTCCCATGCGATGACGCAAATTGGGAATCAGTCAATTTTACTCCATATATACAAGATTGCCTATTCGAAGCTAAAAAGAAATGGAATCAGAAGAAGTTTCTGAATGGAAGCTCTGCATTGACTTTGTTGATTTATGAAGCACTTGAAATGAAAGAGTGTTTACTATTGATGCCAACCTCAACTGAAATGGCAAAATATGTGAAGTTGGCTACCGTTTCAAAGAAAAAGAAAACATCCATGTCCACAGAAGAAATGGGAACCAAATTCCTTTGACGCAACCACCTATCACAAAAAAAGATCTCTCAGCGGCACTAGAAGAAACGCATATGTACATGCGAGGTCAAGTTAACCTCAACATCCAAGGACATCAGTATAGATAGGCAAGACGAGTGCAGCAAAAGGAGGACAAGGATAAACTCTTGCACTAGCTGCCAGATACAAAGAATTGGGACTGGATGATTCGATTTCGAATGAGGAATCTAGTCATGAGAAGGACACTTTGGACACAGACAGAAGAACAGAAACGAACAATGAGGAATGGACGGAGATTCACCGAGTCGAAACCACCCCCGATAATCAACAATCACAAGTTCAGAACCAGGAAGCATCATCTGAAAAAATACACCTTATTCAATTGAACGAGCAATCCCAGATGAGCATAAAGGAAGCTTCAATCACATGTAAAGATGCGATGCCACCAATAAAGGAAGAAATACAAACATGCACGGAAAAAGAAAGGCTTTTACAAAAAAATATGGAACAAATCGTGATTGAAATCCCTGATGATACGCCACAAGGTAAGACAGTATTTAAAGAGGCTGAGCCAAAGATACAACTTCATATTAGGCAGTCCCACGGCACAACATTGCATGTGGCACAAGGGAAAGATATTACCACAGGAGAAGAACCTAGCATACCGACAACATGGTTAAATGTAGATGTTACTAAGTTGAAACGAATACAGACAGCAATGGACACACAACAACAAATGATGGAAATGAACGCAGATTATGACAAGGCCATGAGGGAAAAGAATCAGTTTCAAGTATTGAGTGAATAATTATCTACGTAGCTGATCCAGGCTCAACAAGTTGTTTCAGCCAAAGAAACGAAAATAATAGAAATCAAAGGACAATGCACTACACTAATGGAGCAAAATCACAAACTCCATGAGCAATTGATGGAGCTACAAACTCAATATGAAGTAAGTGAAGCGGACAAAGAAAAAATGAAGACTAGAAGCAATGTGTTGGAAATGCAGCTCAAAGTATATATGGAAGAAAATGATAATTTACGCAACAGGAATAAAGAACTGATGAAGGCCTTGCTATATGACCAACCGCTCGAACAACAAGAGACAACAACAATCGACCAGAAAGAATTGAAAGATCAGATTGTAAAATATGAAAATCTACTGAAACAAGAGCAAACCCTAAAAGAAGAATGGGAACAAAGGTATATCCATGACACAAATGAGCTCAGGAAACAACTGAAAGCTGCTAAAGCAAAACTTTTGGTGATTTATAATGAAGATGTGGATCAAATAGTGGCCATCGGCAATGAGCTTCTAGCAGCCAAAGATGCACTAACCACGGCCATTCATGAAGTTAAAGAAAAGACTGAATGTATTGTGCAATTGGAAGCTCAAATAACACAACAAGCAAACATCGGGACATCAGTAGAGCCACAATCAAGAAATCCTACTGACGAGGTAGAGGTACGTCCTCTATCTCCCCTGATCTATCATTCTCCAATAAAAGAGCAGATGACGGAACCATATGATGATCATCCCATGCCATATAATGCAAATAGGTCAGAAGGAACGGGCACCATTGGTGTCTCAGTTGACTGAAAATTTTGAGAATGAAGTAGTCAAAGTCATGAAGGAAGCCAAAATTAAAGGAAAAGACTTGGATAAAATCATAAAGCCCTTCAATATTCCTTATGGGCTATTGAAAGAGCAAACACGGCAGTATATAAAGAGGATCACGTAGAAGGATCCTGATGATCAGTTGCACTTCAAAGAAAACACATTCAATTACACTCAAGAAGAATTTGAAGTTGCACAACCTTTATGGAGAAGGAAATTTTTGCAGAAAAATCCTACTTTGCGGGTGCACTGGCAAGCAACACCATATTTACTACAGGTAAATCCTTATTTTTTTCCCCACACCACGTCGCCGTGAAGCAAGAGAATTTTTGGACATGCAAAAGACTGGTGTGCTCAATAAACAATGGTTAAATTATCCACTACTTCCAAGTCCACCTCACAATTATTTACCGACCGAGGATTACATGGTGAAATCCATTGAATTTTGGCTACATCGGTATGTAACAGTACCCGACTTAACTATCAAGATGACTAATAAAATCCTCAACATGATACTTACAGTAATAAAAGTTTTCAAACATGCAAAATATTCCTTTTTGAATTTCATTGGCATTAACCAAGGCATGGATATCCTTATTTTTTATCTATCCGTTATGCCTAGTCGTCCTACAATCATGGCATATTATCCACGACTGATGTTTTTGCCGAGTCAATACATGCAAACCTTTGAGGAAGCCTTTTTTATCGGATTTTTTGAAATTGACTTAGAGATTTTCTTGAAAATGTCAACGAATCAGAATGTTAGAATGGTGGCATATGAATTGAGCTTCTTTGCAGACCATAGACAACCACTACATGACGGTGTAAAAGCTGAACAATGGAAGCAATTGATGATATGTGAGGCTAATCTGCTTAATGAGATAGAGCAAAAGGTTTACAAGACATACTCCCGCCACATTCCAAAGCTTGTCGAGGACGACAGAGTTCAGGAGGGGGGTAGTGTTCAAGGAGAGTCCAGCAAAAAGAAAAGAAGAAGAAAACCAAGAAAGAAGCTTCACTAATGATGAAATATCTGAAGACATATCTCTATAGGAAGCCCCGCAGGGGCACGCAACACCCATCTTTGTAGAGAGCCCCGCAGGGGCATACAACAAGGGGAGCTACGCAAGAGGCAAGGAGGGATCAAGGCCAACAAGTATCCATGAAGAAGTGCAAGAAGATATCGGCAGATCCAGATCCCCAAGAAGGTGCTTCAACCTCTTGATCTTTGGAAGGTCCAGATCTAAAACTGAAGATCCACACCTTCATACCTTCCACTGGTGGTGTGCGTGGCACCCACTTAACACAGCAACCAAGATTTCAAGAGGTTATTGGTGAGCTAGACTACAAATTTAAGGTAGTCCATCTCCACAGGTTGCGAACGGTGGAAAGAAAAAAAGAGTCCAAGACCAATGCAACAGGTTCCGAGTTATGATCAGTTCCTTGCGCATTGGTCAAACTATATCATTACGACTTCCACAGGAGCTGGCGGTGGTCAACTCTAAAAGATCTATCAGTTAATAAGGAACCAGAGCAACAACATGCACAAAACTAAAAACAAAGCAAATCCTATCAAGGGACGACAAAGACAAAGAGGGGGAGAGTGTTGCAGAGCTAAGAAGATAAAAAAGGCAGAGAAAAAGAAGGGCCCCAAAATTTTTTCGATTTGGATGCTTTATTTTTGTATTATAGCCACTTTGTAATATATATTCCGATGTAAATGCACTAGAGGAGTCCTCTAGATGCATACCCATAGAGATTTGTATCTCTACCATTGTAAATTAACAAGAAAATAGTCTTTTAGTCAATAAAGTGCCGGTCTCTTGTGCGAAAGGACCATTTTTAGGGCACATGTATATAAGTCATTTTGTGACTTTTTGTAGGCACTTTTTGCCATTGTGAGAATCAAGAGCATAGAAAATCGAATTTGTGTCTTCTCCTCTCTGTATCATCTTCTTTGTGAGCTTGCATGCATGTGTGATGCTTGGAAAGAGTGCTTAGAAGTGTTGTCTATCCATGAAAGTGCTTGTTTGTTGTTGATAAGGTGTGTGTGAAGTGTAGGAAGTGCTGAAGTGTAGGAAGATCAATCCCGCGACTCAGTATTTTGCTCATAACTTGAAGCAGAATTTTCAAAATCGAGTGTAAAGACTCCCTCTTTAGAAAGTATTTTCCCTTTTTCTTGTATGAATACCAATAACCCTAATAGGCTACTTTTTGTAATACACTTTCATTGTTGTGATCCAACATTCTTGCCTCGTTGTTTTTTTGTTTTCCCAATCTTGAAACTTCAACATTGGTATTAAAGCAATTCATTGCTTCCAAAAGTGCATTGTCAACACACCCTTTCTCACAATCTCAAATTGCAATGAAAATTGGTGAGGACACTCTTGGTGGTGTATGCTTCAAAAAAAATTTGTTAGGATTTTTCTACGCAACTCAAAAATTGTTTTAAGCTCATTTCGGTATTCAAATGCACTAATGTAGCGATTGTGCAAGCAATTTCTTCACTTTGTGCCAAACATATATATACTTTTGGCTGGCCAATACAAGATCCTCAAATCCACTATAGTTTTTGTGGATCTCCATTGGGTATTTTTGTTCAAATATTTTGAAAAGCGAAAAATTTTCTATGCTAAGATACAATCACTAGCCATGGCTAAAAACAATGATATGTTTTGGATGTTGGTTATTGAAGATAATTTGGATGGTTCCAACTACCCATTATGGGGATACATGTTGAGGCATGTATTGGTTGCAAAGGGATTGTGGATTTTTGTTCAAGGTGTTGGAATACACCTTTTCATAGCTAGAACCATTTAAAATGTAGGTGAGGCAAGTGTTGTTGAGGATGTTGTAGGTTTGAGTTTTAATGTAGTCCCTATGTTGAGTCCTCTTGCAGCTCCAATCTTGTCTATGTGTGGTACACCACCAGAATCCCCACCCACTATATAGCAACTTTGATAGAATGGCAAAGATTCACATACACATTTCTTGATTGATTTACCTAACAAGCATGCCATTATCCCTCATGTTGGCTCATGCAAAATAGCAAAGGTTGTTTGATATACTATTTCCACATTATATCATGCAAAAAATGAGGCTTGTGTTGCTTATCTCTATGAACAATTGGAGAGTCAACAAATGAAATGAAGGTGATTCAAGACATCTTCATCACAAAGATAAAATATTGAAAGAGTAGTTCATTATTCCATATGAAAGTTTGCTAAAAAGTTCAATTATAATGAATATTTCTAATGTCTTTCTTGATTCTTATTAGACTTTTGCTTCTACTCTTTGACTCATGATCAAAGGCAAGCCAAATGCCTTGACTTTTGAAGAATTAGTATCTATTTTGCTAAAAGAAGACCAATCTAGGTAGAACAAATATATTATGTGTTTTGTAGATCAAGCTTTTATTGTTAGTCAAAAGGGCAAGGGTAAAAGAAAATCTTCTTTTAGTGAAAAAAAAATCTATAAGTGCTCCACATATCAAAGGAGGACAAACATTGGAAGAAAACAAAGCTTCAAGTTCAAAGAAGGAAGACAAATCTAGAAGAAAATACATAAGCCAAAATAGTTTTGCAAAGAATGTGAGGCAAATGATCATATCATACAAAACTATCCTAAACTTGCTGCTAAAGTTGGAACTATTGCAATTCACATTATAGTTGTAATTGACTTCTCTACTCGACCTTCATTTATTTTGAAATCATCATTTGCCTTCTTTATGAAATGCATGCATTAAGCTTGTGCATTTCGGGTCGATTGGTAATCAAAGCAAAGGAATGTGATTTTTAGAAATCACAAAGGATTATCCTAACATGCAAACATGCTACATATATAGGCCAAGTGCAACTCTCACTTTGTTGAGACGCTTGGTGAAAGGATATCATGAAGTCTTTATTTGTCTTTACATTTTTTCATCGCTTGCTTGCTCTTTTTGTATGGACAAACTAACAAAGATAGAGAACAAATAAGAAGAACAAGAACTAAAGAGGACACAAATTGTTGTTAGTACCTTTGTGTGTGAACACACTTAGGACCATCAAGTCACTGTTTTACCTCTTTAGAAAGTTTTCTCCCTCGTCTTCTATGCATACCCTAATAGGCTAATTTTTGTAATAAACTCTTATTGCTGTGATCCAATACTCTTCTTCTTCCTCCTCGTGTTGTTTTTTTGTTTTCAAGATCTTGAAACATTTGAAACTTCATGAGGGGGAACATATCAGAGCCGTACTCTAGTAAGGTCTTTGTAATACAATTGATCCAAAATGATTGAAAATCACCATCTTCAAAGTGCTATATTTTTTTTAGCTCTAGACCCTAGATCCACAGGAGACACACATGTGGTAAGGAAATACATCATTTCATCATACCAAGTCAAAATACTCAACGCGATCTCAATAGCATCAGCCACATGGAGAATTTTAGCATCTTGAAAAGGGTAATCAATTCCCTCCAAAGGTTCACCATTATTGATGGATGATAAGAAATCTATTACCACATGGGAAGAACTTGGTCAATGGATAACATCATAATAAAATTCTTGTAACTATAATATCCACGATGCAAGCTGACCCACTACATTTTGTTGCTTCACCAAGTACAACAAAGTTGAATGATCCACATGAAAAGTAAATTGTTGACCTAATAAATAGTGATGGAATGAAATCAATCCAAGAGATTTCCAACTAGTCATTGAATAATTGCTCTCCACATTAGACAATCTTCAACTAGCATAATAAGCTAGATGATACCAAGAACGACCTGGTTTTCACATTGGAACACTACGAATGGCCACATTTGATGCATCAACAAACACATAGAACATATCATTCCAATCTTGAGCTTGCAACATGGGTGCCTTAGTTAAAAGCACATTTAACCTATGGAAGGCTAAATCGCACTCCGCATTCCATTGAAAATCTATAGTTTTGACACGAGGAAAATGATTGAGCAATATATTATCAATAAATATCAATAAGTATCAATAAGTATCAATAAATATCAATAAGTATCAATAAGTATCAATAAGTATCAATAAGTATCAATAACACTTTAATAATATCAATAAGTATCAATAACACTTCCATAATATCAATAAATCAAGCAAGCCGATCAAAGATCCTTGCAGAGTTCCAAAAATTGAGTTTCCTCATCCTCAATATATGAAGAGGTTTTGCAATTGTTGGCAATTGATCTTTTGGGCAAATCTGCTTATTATCCAAGGTGACAAAATACTTCTTATGTCCCTTGTAGAAAGTCACAACCTAGGATCCCCAATCTTGCTAGACTTTGGTATGCTTCAACCAAGGATGGCCTTGAAGCAAATTATAATCCTCACATTTGCCAAGTAATTTGATAACAATGAAAGTAATAAGGAACATGACTTCTTGAATTCAGATAGATTATCTTTGATTAATCCAAATATTCTTAACATGAGATTGATCAACCATCTAAATGTAAAAAAGGGTAGGTTGAATATTAATCCATCCTATCTAATGATAGATTGGAATTTTAGCAATATTAACTTAAGAGCCACCATCAATTAAGACTCAAGAGATGGTTCTAGACTTGTACCAAACCGTGATTAGTGGACAACATAATCGATTAGCTTATCTTATGCAGTTTCCACTTGATGAACCAGTACCTCCTATTGCACTACCATAAGCTCTTGAGCAGAAATCCGAACTTCGGCTAGAGGGCTTCCTTAAAAATTGGTACTAAATCTAATAGACCTATGAATGGTAACTAAATCATAGATTCTCATAGTACTGACTAGGAATCAGGAGAAGCATAAGTGGTTGTGGTGTCTCTTTTCTCTGTGGAAGCTTGATCCTACAGTTTCCTTATGAAACTTTCTACCTTGATTACTAGTTTCTTTCTTACTGTAGTGTCCAAGGCCATTATGTGGTTTGCAAGATGCACATTTAGGCCTAGACCCATACTTGATCTAATTGTTCTATGTTGGAGGAAGTATCCTAGTCGAGTGGAGCAAATAAGATGGCATCTAGAAGGCCCACCCAGAAGCTTGGTTATATATCTGATTGTTTCTTTGGGATGCTAGGAGATGGTATTGTTTGTTGCTATTGAAGCAATCTTCTTGATCGAGTAATCATCATAGCTATTAGATCTTCATAACTCAAAGCAGCCATACTAGTCATGGGTGCTTTATGCTTAGTTTCTTGCTTCATTATATCATATTCCTAAGCTTCTAGATAGTTTGACCTCATATGTACGAACTCCATATAGAATAAGCATTGAGGAACTTTTCCTTCCTTCGGATAATTTTCTCCATCCCATCGATTTTGGTTGAAACATCTTTGGCCTCATCCATTACCTTGATAATTTGCTCCACCTTTGACCATAATGATTTGGTGATACTTATCATTACTTGCCCTATTCTTACCTCAATCGATCAAATAGATGCTATGTATATACAAGTGGTACAAAGGGCTAGCATGCACTGTATAAGATTGTACTTGATTAGCGACCACCACTTTATTGCATGTATTATATATATATATATATATATATATGTATATATATATATATATATATATATATATATATATATATATATATATATATATATATATATATATATATATATATATATATATATATATTGTTCCGTACAAAGATTTACTAGATTACTTATGGTACACTCGATTCAATGCACAATTGGCAACAATATGCCTTGCATTCCTACACTTTTTGCAATACATTTGACTAAACGAGTATGTAAGCCCCATCATTGGTGGTGTCGTTGAAGTTGCAAACTTTAAAACTCATTGCAAGGATGAATTATCCACCTTTAAGTTATGCTCCAATGATTTGGTCACATCAATAATTTGTTGCAATGTCAATGTGTCATCCAAAACATAGAGGCAAATTCCCTCCTTCAGCATAGGATCGAGGCCATCCATGAACCAACTTTGCACCACATTGTTCAAAGGTCATTCTAGACCTAGGATTTGTCACAACGTACTTCGAAACAACGAAGCATAATCTGCAATTGTCTAAGTAGGTTGTGAGGGCATGTAATGCAATGTAATAAAGAGATGTCTCATCATCTTAGCCTCCTAGAATCTTATCAAAAGCTTGTTCGCAATGCATTGTATATTGCAAAATGGTTCAGAGCAAACCTGGTCAACCATCTGACCACTTCACCACAAAGTGTAGTTTGAAACACTTGACTGCTTCTCCCCTTCCAATGAGTCATACTGAGTATCAATTAGCCAAACATGGACATCTAGATCATCGTTCACCTTAGAACTAAAGCAATTAAACTACATTCCACTAATTCTATGTCCAAGAATGACCATTTGCATCAAATCTACCAATTCTGCCACTCCTCATCTCTAAGTATCAAGGGGGAAAATTCATCCTCCAACTTCACTTTGGAATTGGTCCCTGTCCCAAACACTTGTATAGACCCTTCTCGGTGCACTATCAACTTTTCTTACAATTGCTCTGTTAAATGACCATTATGGAATCCCAGGGTTTCTTGTCCCTTCACGCTCTTTGATTCTCCATTGGCTTGCCTACCTTCTAAACCTTCGGCCTGCAACTTTGCAGCTTCAAATGCAACGTGCATTTCTAAGAGTTATGTAATTAATGGGTATGAATCACTCCCTTCTCGAATAGTGAGAGTAACCACTCTGTGATGCATACACTATTGAGAATCTCGTTGCCAAAACTTTTTGCAGTTTTTGAAGTAGACAAACCTACTATGGTCAACCTCTCTTACTCTTCTTTAAATCGTGAAAACCATGTGCCAAAACAAATTGGCATGGTCTGCCTCCATCAGCTAGATGACTCGAAAAATTCCTCCTACAGTCTAGTCCAAACAACGACATGGAACCCCATCATGGTCATCAAATGTTTGTTGCACATGTACTTCCTTAAGCGAACTGGAGTTCAGAGAATTGGGATTATTGATGAAGCAACATGAGATGTTTCGATTCCCACACCACAAAGAATAGACTTCAACTACACTCTTATGCACATAGACAATGTACTGTTAAGTTAATAAAGATGGTTAACTTCAAAAAGAAATACACAGTGGAACCAAGGAACAAAATAGGCACCAAAACAATACAATTTTGCATCACTTAGAGTTGAATTACAAAATCATTAGATCTTACTATTCTGCAATACTGCAATCACTCTTAGAATCAATACCACAGTCACTCTTAGAATCAGGGAAAACTCTGTCTTCTTGGGTTTGAAGGAGAGCAATTATACAAGAACAGGAAAGACAAAGTGGTTCCTCTTCTCCAAAATTCTTAATGATTTTATTTTTCTATTTTCGAAGGATCAAATATTTACATAAATATTTACTTCTTGAGAGCTCCTCTTGAGTTTTTTTTTTTGTTGACTACTACCTAATTAAAAATATGTACAAAGGTTTTGCTAAAGAAAAATGAACATCCAAATCACGACGATTTTTGGACTGTTTCCCTTGCTTCCAAGCTTCACCAAACACTCTTTCTTCAATGATTCGGGCACAAAATGGTCAGACAACAAATAGGCATATCAATAGATATACCAAGATATTGTTTTTCATAAGGGTTTGTCAACATTTAGCAAGGACTCTTATTATGAAACAAATTTGGACATCTATATAGATATGTATATCGACGTTGGTATGAACGTCTATTCTAATGCCAACAATAACGGTCTTTGCAAATAATTTAAGCCTTTTCTCAACATCTATTTTGAGGTCTTTACCAACGCACTTATTTAGGTCCATGAATAGTATCAATATCTCATATTGGAAAAAACCTCATGATTCCTATACACTAGGAGTGGATCTTTCTATCTAGACCTACTATTCTTTCCACACTCTTTTGTCGTCCCACCAATGGGACATCATAACATGTTATAATTCATACTAAACCGCGGTTTCATCACTCTTTTTGGTGTCCTTGAAAATTTAGGCACGCATCAAAGTGATAAGAGAAAGGGTTAATGCCAACGTCCCTTTCTCGAAGTACCACATACATACAGTGTTTATGACGGTGCTCACAAACCTTACTCAAATGCCTCAAATGTCTAAACTATGGAGTCATGACTCATGAAGGATTGGTCAATATTTGGATAGATGTGATTTGAACTACATTTCTTCATGCTTGTTCAATCTTTTCCCATGAGGCCCGGACATTAACATGAAAAATATTATCTTAAAAGAGACCATCATGAGCTAACTATTGTTGGTATATTCTAGGTTGCCATGCTATCCTTTTTGAGCACCAATGACATAACTATGGGGCTCGGTTTATTAAAAATTTAGGATTTTGAGGCTCGTTTTTAATGTACATTTGTCTTCCATGCACACACTGTGAAAAAGAATACAAGACAGTGATCCTCAATGCATCAAAGAACTTCAAAATGTAAGCAATTTTTTTGAAGTGAAGTTTTTGCCTTGTTTCGATTCTTCTTATATGTAGGGCTCCATTGTATATCAAAAATCTAAATTGGAATGAAACATAGCTAATTTATTTGAAGAGATTTCGAACTTCTGACATGTACCTTTGATTATTATAATAATAAAAAACTATTATAAAAGTGAATGAACATAAGATCCTCATTGTTCCTTAAATCATAACATATAATCAATATAAAACTGATGAACTTGAAGGCCCCTAATATAGCTCCAAGATCCAAATATTCAATGGTCTAAGGCTCAATAGTTTACAACCCAAAGATCAATTAGTTCATCGAGATAATCTAATCCATCCATAACCCTCTTGAAGAGTCCATACAACACCACACTCTTTCCGCTACTCTGGGTGCATAAGGGGACGATCCAAAAGTTTTGCGTACATTCTCTTCCCCTAAGGCCACCCCTTCATCCGACAAATTATGTCCACATCCTACATTATGAAGAGAGGACATGCTGAACAGGGGTTTGCGATGTCGAATGTGTCATTGGAGGTTTGACGAAAAAAGGCTGAAAGCAGAAATAAGGCAAAAGACTTCTATGCGAATCGCGATGGACGTGCCCGAGTGCAGCTTTCTAACTTTGAAGTCTTCGTACAAAAAAAAAAAAGCTGATTGCTTCGCAGGCGAAAATTTGTATTCGATTATGAATAGCTCACACTACCTTGCAAGCTTTTCGAACATAATTCACAACTAGAGAGCAAGTGGGTGCCTCTCAAGCATCAGGATTCAAACGCAATTCACAAAGTTGTGAGACAATCGGAGATAGGCCCCGACACCAGGATTCAGGAGACAAGAGTGCAATTTGCAAATGTTTCGATCTATTGTTCGCGCCACAAGAGAGGCTGCTCGTCGAGGTGGGCTTAAATTAGCTTCAGGGAGCCCTTGGATTGTTTGCAGGCTTTCTATCGTTTAGGGGTTATTCAACACGTTATCAAAAACAGGATGCATTTCTGATTGTTTGTCTGTCGGTTATCATCATTTTTAATTTAGGCGTTCGTGGCTACCTCTATACTTCTTTTGCAATGAATAGTCGTGGTGTGCAATGCGAATTGTGCAGCGATCGTAGTTGGGAACTTCCATCAGCTGCTTTACTCTAGTGATTTCTATGTATCTGAGATGCTTTCTTGCGGTGTAACGCGGTCGTGTATAATTTATGTGCAATGGAATAGAAAAGAACTCCTACAGCAAAATACAAAAGAAAAATATTTTGTGGCATTGACATGTGAGGGTCCCGTTACTTGAAAACCTATAGCTGATTACATAACTAAGACAATACATTCGTGCCCAAGAAAGTCGAATAGATAGTCCTGATACCATCTGCTCTTTACAAATATTGTACGGCTTGAGATGACTATGGACACTGAGGATAGAATGTGGAAGCATTTAGTGCCGTTTGAAGAAAAGCGCATCCATTGTGTCTTGCTTTGATTATACTCTGTTGTAACTATAAAGAAATACCAGAAGATAATGCTCAGTATATTTAAAAAAAATATCGTTCATTGGAATTGCTTGACATGGAGCTGTATTGGAAGGCTTGTGACTGTAGAACACCAAAAAGTACGTTTTGCGTGTATCATAAATGAATGGCTAAGTGATATGGATCTATGTATTCACGATCATAACTAGTTGGATGCCACTAGAACCAATGATTCAAGTAACTGATTCATGCTGTTTTTGTGTTTCTATGAATTCAAGAATTTCATTGTCTAGATTCATACTCTAGGCAAGGGTTTGGAAGGTATGCATGTGGTCTTTTCAAGAACTTGAAGACATTCAGCTCATTCATTTTATGAGGCACTTATTCATTTGTGCAATTTGCAGCTGTGGCATGGAACCTCGAGGATCTACTACCTCCCAATGAACTGGGTTTGTTTACATTCTCAAGCAATGAGGATCTGAAGAAATGGAATGTTTATTCTGATGCTGATCATGGTGGTGAGTATTTTCCGCTGTTGTGTTTGTGCTCATGAACCCTTCCTCTTACAATCTATTTACCATGACCCAGCCAACAAGCTGCATACACGTACATTACATACATGCAGTTGCACAAGTGTTAGAATCAAAGATTTGTGTAAGTCCATGCATATACATGTGATTTATGATGTTGTGTGCATGAAAACGAAAAATTAGATTGTGTCATGTGTTCATTGTTTGATACATGCAAATTGTGGTGCACGTTCGTTCTTGGGATGTTATGCAATGAAGTAAAAAAACTCTACAGTTGTTGGAGCCTTGAAGTGTTGAAATTCATGACATGCGGAATTGTTGTATTTAAAGGCTATCTGCGTATGCACCTTATATTTCCTTCACTTTGTGTACGCATACATAGATACATACATAGATATGCACATATGTATGTACATACATACTTAGAGGTACACGTACATGTACATATAAATATATATTTGAACCTGAGATCCATGGTGGTGAATTAACATGGATTCAAGAGTCGATATATAAGATCATCTATCTTAGGTGATAAATTATTTGTTTCGACGGTGACCTTATTAAGTCCCTTGTAATCCACATAGAAGCATGTTTCTTCCTTTGCCCTTATTCCTGATAAGAAGAGGAATGATCCAAGGGGATTTATTGAACTCCATAAAACTCTTATCGAGATAGGCCTTAACTTGTCTGCCTGTCTCGTCTCTCTCTCTCTCTCTCTTTGACTAAACCTATAGGGTTTGAAGGAGACGTGATGACTATTGGGCATAAGGTCTATCTTGTGGCCTAACATGGATCCATGAGATGATGAAAGTTCAATTTGTAAGTATGGTGTACTCAGGTGTTAGTGAATCCAAGTACTTTTGTATATTCTCCTCATGATCCACCATCTGCATACCATGCAAACTAGATATGACAGGCATACATAACAAGTCATCTTCACTACATGTAATCAATGAATGTTAACAAAAAGAGAAATCAAACAAATATTGTTGTAAAAAACAACACATAAGAGAGACATTGGAATCATGAGACTATGAATTCACTAACTTTTCAAATGTATATGCCTGCGCATACATCCACTCGTGATTGAGAGGGAAGAGAACCCTTAATTAAATGTAATGCAACATCAGGTACAAATGATGTCCTATGTAGAACATAAACCACATATAAATCATAAATGTTGTCTCTTATGGTGGAATCAGAACATGCCCAATGTCGCATCCACATGCTTAAAGCTCATCATCATGAAGTCCATGACTTTATGGTATTGTTGGATCTAGAGATTGACACCAAGTATGATCTTGATCCATCTCTCACTTTCTCAACAATTTGCATAGAGGACCATGACGAGTGATCTATGGACTCTTAATTGAGACTAAGTTCCTGCACCACAAGAGAAGAAATAGTATGTGTGTGCATGTGCACACAGGCGCGTGCACACACACACACTAATACGTTTAAAAAAAAAATAAAAATAAAAATCTCTCCATATGGATAAAATTCCTGAACTTTATTTTGGGTCTAAATGAACTAAACGAATTAAACGATTAAGTCTCGAATTAATTCTCACGAATTAGTTCTCTCCTTCATACAATGGTATTGATAATATTTGTTTGAGCTTTTTGTTAGAAATGATAGGTACATTTGAAGATAAAGAACCTTAAAAAAAAAGGCGGGGGGGGGGAGATTGGGTTCTCTTGATAGAAAGTCATACACGGCTCTTTTTCAAGTTTATCCCATGTGGAAGATATGATAGTATTTCGTTGAGAAGATGGTGGAGAAGCTCTATTTGCAGATGTGAAATCTTGAAGTTCTTTCATATTCAATCCAACTTGAACAACAAAGAGAAAGGAATCTACATCGAGTTAAAGAGATAGGTTCATATGCAACGGTCCCAAGATTTATGGAACATGAGTTTCAGACTTTAGCTTCATCTTTGGACTTATAAGAAAACTTCTACTTCAAGTAACATTGAAGTATCTACATGTGGAGAAGTATCTACATGTGGAGAAGTATCTACATGTGGAGAAGTATCTACATGTGGAAAGGTTTATTCCACACAAGAAGTTTGTCAGAAAGAGAAGACAAAGAAAAACCACAAATTAGAATTTAGGGAGGAATTGTCGGAAATTTAGGTTTAGTACTTGTAAAATTCTAATATGTATTATTTTAGGATTTATTCATCATTCATTGAATATACATGAGCTTTGTATTTAGAATAGGTGATAGACAAAAAGTCAAAATTTGTTCAAACCATTTCTTGGAAATTATAAAATTGGTATGTGAAGTAATCACATATTCTTGAAGTATTCAAAGAGAGCATCCCGACCATATATGATACTTGTCCATTCAACCTCCAAGGAGATCAACTTTGATATGAGATGTGGCTCTAGTGTAGATTCCCATGCAATAGTTGCATCACCAGATTTGGAGTCTTGCCCCATGGTGATGAAATTTGTTTAAGGGTATAACTAGAGGACAGTGGACCCAGGCTATGAAAAAGGATAAGCTTTCTCTCTCTCTCTCTCTCTCTCGTGTCCCAATCTCTCTCTCTCTCTCTCACTCTCTCTCTCCCCCTCTCTCTCTTTCTTTTTCTCTATCAGGCTCAGATAAGTGGCCACAACAGGTTAGAGCGAGCTTAAAATCTTCTAACAAACGACTGACAAAATTCAGGCCTGTACTTTTACCCGTGCCAGATAATAAAAATGTATTTTGAGATAATAATTGTGCCCAATGATTTGAATTGGGAATGTAATTGAAATAATAATCCTCTTCTTGCAGTGACTTGTCCTCTGAGGCTCCTTTCATGTCACATGGCTACAGCCGATCTCTTGTTTTCAAATATACCCTAATTTAGGTCCTTTTACATTCTGTTCCAAGCTTTCTTGTCCATTTTGCATGCTTTCCATTGATGCATTTTATCCCAGTTTGCAGGTTGCAAATACTTTTTTGACTTAGTATTATACTCATAACTCCTCCCTACCCTATCAAAAAAGGGAACATGCATACAGACACATGATGAATTGACCCATAAGCTATAATAGAAATCATTAGATGACAACGGACGTGCGAGAGCAACTGTGATGGGAAAACATTTGCAGACACCAGAAGATCAAATAGACAATCCATTTTCACAAGGGCTCAGCACATTCATATGGGTTTTAAAAAACAACTTTATTTCTATGGAAGCAGATTATTGAATATCTTGTTTGGCCGCTAGATCATTTACTTGAGAAAACTACTTGTTCTGCTGTGTTTCCACAATAACATATCACTTGTAGCTTTGATAATGAGGAAAACATTCCTCTAGAATTATATATTTAGTATTATCATGCCAGTAGAATGTACATAGAGTTTATTGTACGATCTTCAGGTCTATATGTATGACACATTCACTTAAGTGTTTTGACAGTCTCTGGGAATACTTTCTCATTAGTTATTAGTAAGATTAAGTAGGAGTAGATTGGTCATTCATTGATGTGAATTTAAGCTGTCATGTGCTTGATTGGCATGCATTCAGTGATGTTGATTTGAGGAGTAAGATGTCGTCATAATAGTACTGGAGTGATCATTATTTCCAGAAACACAGGTAGCAACCAATAATTGGTTGATAGTGTAAGTTTTTAGTTGAAGGTGGTTAGCAATCTTCAAACTGGATGGGCCGAATTTTTGTTTAGATTCGTATGGAAAACATGACCACACATTCTCAATACTACCTCCTTGTTTTTTCAGAAAATCTTTTTCTTTTGTAGACAGTAGCATATCAAAAAAGACCATCAAATAACAGCAATTGCTTGAGCTGCTTTCAGTAATACACTGTTTATTCTTGCAGGTCTATCAACTGCTGGTCTGAAACTTGTTGGTGATTTTAATAGAACTGGTGATTTCTCATTTTCGTGCGAAATTTGAGGTCTTGGTCCATAATTTTAGTACACTGAAATAATTTTCATTCATCTGCAATTCACAGCTATTTTTTCTGGCATCTTATCTGAGGAACTCGGGGAACCTGGGCATGGAAAAATTGTCCGTAGTGGCTTTTCCGGTATGCGCACCATCCAGGTCCATACTTTCTTCAGATTTGACTGAGATTGTAATCATTTGGAATCTAATACTTCACGAGGTTTTATCCTCCCTCATGGCCTTTCCTGTTTTGCATTGGACTGTTGATGTGCTACTTAGAATGTTTGAATCAACTTCTTTCTCCTCTTGAGGAACATGCCTTTGATTTTAACTGACCTCCATCTTTGACTTTCCTAATGAATGAAGTGTTTGTACATGTGGTTTTCATTTACCTTATGCCATGATAGCTAACACAGAATTTTCCCTAGAGTGTTGCAAGTTTATTGAACCTTGAAGAAAAAATTTGAGTTTTTTGAGTTTATAATAAAAGGTAAAGAAATCCTTCAGCATGTTGCTTTGACACCAAAGGACTCCGTGCTCTTGTTCCAATAGAAAATAAAATTTTTTAAAGCATATTTCTAAAGTGTTGGAGATAGACCTCTGCGGAAGCACGCGAACAGCACAAGGAAGGAGAAGAAGCTTGGAGCACAACACACAATACTGAATGTATTACTAGAGAATGTACAAAGATAAGTAGCCCATTAGGGCAATATGCGTATATACAAGCCTGGGAAAAAAACCTCCTAAAGAGGGAAAAAAGTGCCCTGGCGGTCCTAGAGTGTTCACACACATCACTACCTAAATATATCAACAAATCCCCCCTGGGAGTGATGCGGTGAACAAGTAGGGAGTGATGCGGTGAACAAGTAGCCGGCACTCATGTATAAGGAAGTGCCAAACTATGTGGAAATCACTCCACAAAAGGAAGTAAGCCCAAAGCTTTGCGGAAAGCTTCAAATTTCTCCCTGGGCAGAGCCTTCGTGAAAAGGTCTGCAATGTTCTCCTGTGTGGGCGCATATGCCAAACTGATCTCCCTAGCAGTTAACCTCTCCCTGACATAGTGATAATGCACCTCAATGTGCTTAGTGCGAGCACGGAACACAGGGTTCCTCGCAGCTTCCAATGCGCTCTGACTGTCAGTGAAGATGGTGGTGGAAGAAGTCTGACCAACACCCAAATCAGCCATAAGGCGTCTAAGCCACACACACTCAACAGTAGCTGTGAAAGCTTCCCTATACTCAGCTTCACAACTGGAAGTTATCACAGTAGGCTGCGTCTTGCTCAACCAAGATATACATGAGCTACCAAGCATGAAGCAAAAGCCACTCGTGGACACACGAGTGTCATAGCAACCAGCCCAATCAGAGTCAGAAAAAGCATGCAAATCTTGCGGTAGTGCTCCCCCCTTGGGATAAAACAACCCAAGTAGCCGAGTACCACTCAAGTAGCGAAAGATGCGCTTAACCGCCTGCCAATGCTTGACTCCTGGGCAATGCATAAACCTTCTCATCTTTGAGACAGCAAACTGAATATCTTGCCGAGTAATGCATAAGTAAATCAAGCATCCAACGGCCTGCTGATAGAGAACAACATCAAATGCATCTCCAGCATCATGAAGACTCAAACGTAAACCCGTCTCCATAGGAGTGGCAATAGGCTTACAGTCTTAAAGGCCAAAACGCTTCAATAATGTGTCAATATATTTCGTTTGACACAAAGCCATTCCACCATCAGCTTGCATAAACTGAATGCCCAAATAGTGATGCAAATGCCCCAAATCAGACATCTCAAATGAGGCATGCAAATCAGCCTTAAAATCAGCAATATGGTTCTCAATAGGACCAGTGAGAGCAGCATGTCATCAACATAGACAACAATGATCAGAAGCACATCATTAGCACGCTTAACATATAAGGTGCTTTCAGTTGGACTCTTTTCAAAACCATGTGCAATCAGATAGGCATGTATCTTCTCATACCAAGCACGTGTGCTTGCTTTAAACCATATAGTGCCTTCTTTAACTTGCACACCTGGTTTTCATGCCCTTTCTGCACAAAGCCACGGGGCTGAAAAACATACACTTCTTCATGCAAGTCACCATTTAGAAATGAAGTTTTAATGTCCAACTGATGTACATTCCAACCATGATGGGCTGCAAGTGCACAAATGCTCCGAACAGTAGTCATACAGCATGTAGGTGCAAAGGTCTTATCAAAATCAATGCCTCTTTCCTACGCATAACCCTTTGCAACAAGCCTAGCCTTATACCTGTGAACTGTACCATCAGGTTTATGCTTAAGCTTGTATACCCACTTAGTGCCAATGGCCTTCTTGCCAGGAGGCAAGTCACATAAAGACCAAGTACCATTCTTCATTATTGCATCATATTCAGATTGCATAGAAGCCACCAATTTTCTGAATTTTGTGCTTCGTCAAACGAAACAAGCTCATTCTCATCACAGAGACTAGATGCTAGATGCATCCATAGCATAGCAATCTGATGCAAAAGAGGCACTGTGAGAGCTTGAACGAGTACGATATGACAGAGGTGCATCTAATTTGTTGTCACGCAAAGTCTGCACCAGCCATTTTGGCATAGTTTTTGCCTGCTCAGTATCAACTCTCTCATCATCTAGTGCATCATGTAAATCTGCATCAGAAATGGAATGATCTGCATCATCACATGAAACCTGCAAAGGCTGAGAAGTTGCCTCATTGGGACCAGCACTAGACTGTCCACTTGTAAAAAGAAGCAACAAAGTATCATACATGTCTTTGGAGCTAACAGATGTCTCCTTAGTACATGAAAGCAATGGCTGAATAGCATCTTCCCCAAAAACAACATCACGGCTAACCAGAATGCGTTTAGTCTGAGGATGATACAGATGATAGCCTTTACTTTCAGAACTGTATCCAACAAAAATACATTTTACTGTTTTATCATCCAACTTTCTGCGATGTTGTTCAGGCACTAATGCATATGCCAAACAACCAAAAACACGAAGATGAGCAACTGATGGCTTGCGGTCATGCCAAGCCTCATATGGAGTGATAGACTGCAGCGCTTTAGTGGGACACCTGTTAAGTACATATGCTGCACACATGACAACCTCAAGCCAGAAACTGTGGTAAAGCTTGACTCTTGACCATACACCTCGCCATCTCCATGAGTGACCTATTCTTTCGTTCAGCAACTCCATTCTGTTGAGGTGTATACGGCACTGTACATTGGTGTTTTATCCCACGTTCAGCCAGAAATGCATTAAAATCAGAAGACATATATTCCCCCCCCCTCGATCAGAACGGAGGGTGCCCATTTTACATGCTGACAGATTTTCAGCCAAAACCAAAAACTGTTTGAAGCACATGAACACTTCAGACTTTGCCTTCAATGGATATACCCATGCATGCTTGGAAAAATCATCGATGAAAGTCACGAAGTGAAGATAATTCCCAAAAGAAGGTTTCTGCATAGGACCACAGACATCAGTATGTACAAGCTGCAATTTTTGCGTAGCCCGAACTGAACCATCTTTTGGAAAGGACGAACGCTTCATTTTACCCAAAATACAGCCTTCACAAACATGTTTCCCAAGTGCCTCAAGTTTGGGCAAAGAGGGCACCATTTCAGATTTTTGCAGGCGTAGCAAACTAGCAAAATTCAGATGGCAAAAGCGTTCATGCCAAAGCTTTGCATCTGACATAGCCTGAGAATCATTTACTGCACATGCCAAATCATTTACAGATCTTTCATAGTCTATGAGCTTATACAGCCCACGACATAAAATGCAAGAAGCAATAATCATATCGCCATTTGACAGATCATGAACTGTACACCTATCATCAACAAATTTCACAACCAAGCCAATCTTGGCTAATGCAGAAACTGATAACAGGTTCTTCTTGATCCCTGGCACAAATAAAGCATTTGACAAAGTGAAAGAACTACCATCAGCAGTAGTCAAAATGATCTTACCAACTCCCATAACAGGATAAGAGGAGGAGTTGGCGTATGTAATAGTATTCCCTGTAGGGGCAGGCTCGAGTGAAGAGAAGAAGCGCAGCGAGGTAATATGTTTGGTTGCCCCTGTCAAAATACCAAACATCTGAGTCTACTGCAGACATGCAATGCTCATGAGAAGATGGGTCAAAACTGTAGACAGTAGTAAACGCCCATTCTTCTTCCTGCACAAGATTAGCAGACTCTATTTTTGGTGTAGAGGCCTCTACAACAACCATTCAAGCCTCTTTCTTCTTTGCCTCTTTAGCACCCAGTTTTGGATAGTTCTTTATGATATGATCATTCCCTTTACAGTATTTACAAAACAATTTCTTCTTTTTTGATTTCTTCTCATCTTTATCTTCCTTCTTCGAATATGCAGAATTAGTAGATTTCCGATTACGAGTTGAAGAGCTCCATTTTCCTTTGCCCTTCTGACTAGCCAAGAAAGCTTGATCTGCAACTCGCATAATGGACCTGTTCTACCTAGACTGATCTTCCTGCAACAGAACAGAGACTAACTCCTCAAATGATAAGGCATTTGGATTGCCTTTCATCATCAACCGAAGAGTAGAAGCAAAACTCTGATATGAATACGGAAGACCATTCAGAACAGTTTGCACAAGTGAGTTATCTGGTATAACCTTGTGAGCAGAATCAACTGTTCCTTCAAGTCTTTGATCTTCATTAGGAAAGTGTCCATAGAATCATCTTCATTCATGTGCTCACTCTCCAATTGTTTTCGGAGGTAAGCAACACGAGCCTCATTCCTAGCTTGGTACAATGTGGTAAGTGTATCCCAAGCATCCTTAGCTGTTCTGCAAGAGCGAATGTGAGGAATAATGGCACGTTTGACAGACAAAGCTATCAATGTATGGGCCTGGGTATCTTTGCCATCCCAGCAAATCTGCTTTGCAGTAGGTGCAGCAGAAACCATAGCACGAACAAGAATATGCAGAATATCATAATCTTCGAAACCTTCTGCATCAGCTTCAGTACCTGCAGTTGTAATAGTTGCAGGTGCGATAGGACGCTTTTCGACACCCTGTACAATGTTCCACAGTCCTTTTGCAACCAACACATGTCGCATCATATAAGCCCATAACGGGTAGTTGGTACCATCCAACTTATCCTCAAAAGCCAACATACTGAATACATCACTGCTTTCAGCCATGGCCGGTGACTAGAATACCTTGATGCAGAAAATTGACTGTATCTCAAAAAATTGAACAAAACTGCCCAGATGAATTCTGCTAGACCTATAGCAGACTTCGAGACGCTTATACTTGCGAACAGAAACTGGTATATACCTTTGGCACAAAAAGACGAAATAGCCTGCACAAACACTGCGATAGTGCGTTCGGAGGCCGAAACGAGCTCAGATCCCGATTTCGACACCACAAAGCGAAGCTGTTTTGATCTCGAAAACATGCTTAGTATGCTCACCAAAATTCGTGCGATTCTGAGACTGCAAATGGAGGAGTGTCGACGGCGCCCTGGATGAAGCGACGACCTTCTCTGATACCAATTGTTGGAGATAGACCTCTGCGGAAGCACGCGAAAAGCACAAGGAAGGAGAAGAAGCTTGGAGCACAACACACAATACTGAATGTATTACTAGAGAATGTACAAAGATAAGTAGCCCATTAGGGCAATAGGCGTATATACAAGCCGGGGGAAAAAAACCTCCTAAAGAGGGAAAAAAGTGCCCCGGCGGTCCTAGAGTGTTCACACACATCACTAGCTAAATATATCAACATAAAGAATATAGTTCCTTTGGGTAGGTATGGGTATGATGCAGGAAGCTTTGTATGGCGGAGTCGTGCAATGTAGATGTGATCTGAAGTTATTGTGTCAAGGGGAGCATATGGGTCGAGTGAGAGTGACTGGGAATGGAGATGTGCATAGACATGCGGTAGATCATGTGTAAAATATAGTGGTGTGGAATTGTGGGAAGGGAGGGAGGGAGGGAGGGAGGGAGAGGGGGGGAGAGAGAGAGAGAGAGAAAAGAAAGAAAGAAAGAAAGTCATATTAACGTCTTCTGGAGGCCAAACTTGGCCTATGAGACAAAAACCATGTACAAGTGTAGTAACCGTGTGTAGAAGATAAAATGAAATAAAAAGTATATCGCTACACAAAGCTATATAGGGCTGGAAAAGGCTGGGGAGACGTGGCTCTGACTCTGCAGATAGTGGCCACTTAATACATGGGGGATCCAAAATGTGAGTAAAACGCCCTAGCTACTGGTGATGGGTGGAGGTGGGTGTAGTATGTGGTACATTGGTGGTGGTCTGAGTGCCTCCTGAAGGAAGACAACCCAGGGGGTGGTGGTACGCCTATGCTCCATCATGTGGTCGTAGGCAATCCTGATGCGTGAGATATCCTCCTGATATAGTCGTGGTCGACAATATCCGCCCATGCGTGGTCGGCGCCGTGCTCTCTGTGTTGCTGCCTGGTGGAGCGTGAGCCCTATAGATGGACCTCTCTGATGTAGCTCAACTCGCTGAAAGAACTGGGTAATGGTCTGCTGGGTACTCACCCGTGGCTGATGTATGGGCTGTAGTGACCGCTCTCGCCTCTCGTATGCTTCTGTGAGAAAGCGTCCCAAGCGTCTCTGGTCTCCCATAGTCATGCACTGCTGGAATGACTCCTCGATCTGGAACTGTGCTCGTAGGTCTAAGTATGCTGGACATCTGATAACAAAATGCTCCTCACTCTCTACCTCTGTCTGGCATACTGGGCACCACCTCTCCTCACGGGGGACTCCCCTAGACTGACCCCTCTCAATCTCGAGCTGATGTGATGAAACCCGGAGCTGCCCAATGACGACTCGTAGGTGGTGGGGAAGGTAGATCTGCATGTATCTCGGAATCTCGATGAAGCCCGTGCCCGATATATGTAGAAAATGCTCGCGGTAGTAGAGCATTTTCGGTGGCAATGTACCCCTAGGGCTCACCCATGTCCTCTGTATGTATGTATGCCATATCTCCTGACGAATGATCCTATTCCTCTCTTGATGAGAGAGTGAGTAGGTGGGTGCATGAGAGTCGTACTGTAGTGGTGGTAGCTTGTCTATGTCAAAGCCATGGTGGGCAAGCCAGCCTCGTGTCCGTGCATACAATGAGGAGGTGTCGCCTGCTAATGCCATATCACGTGATGCCTCGAAAGCACGATAAGCAATGCGCTCTGTATCCATGCTCCGAAGTCTGTGTAATAGGCATACTGTCTGGAATAGTGCCTCAACTAGCATCGGTGGTGCAGCAAGCTCTGCTCTAATGATATCATGTGGTACTGAAGGTTTGCTGCGGATAAGTCTGGCAATCATGAGGATCTGTGGCCTCTCTAATGCTGTCCATACTGATGTAGCTAATCCTGGTCCCCATATGGCTGCCCCATACATGAGCGCTGGCGTAACCAAAGTGTCAAAGAGCCACCCCTTTGTGCGAGGCTCCTGAAAATATGCCTGGTCGCTGTGTCTCTCCATCAAAGCTAGTGCTGCATACCCACGTGTGATGCGGTCACAGGCTGCCTGAGCCATAGAGAAGACCCCTGATGCTGCTGTAAATGTCACCCCCAAGTAAACATATGATCCGACCACCTCGATCGGTCCACCTGCTGCTGTGAACAAACTATGTCTGCGTACGTGTGCTGATGTATGAAAGATCAAGACCTTGGTTTTACCAAGGTTCACAGATAACCCTCTGTGTCTGCAAAAGTCATCTAGGCCGTGTAGATGATGCTGTAGACCTTCTGCAGACTCTGAAACCAATACAATATCATCAGCGTATAAAAGAATATGGACAGTGGACCCGTGTACCTCAATGCCATCTCCCCCCTGCTGCTGTATGAAGTCCACTAGCTCATCAATGTAAAGACCAAAGAGGGTGGGTGAGAGAGGGCATCCTTGCTTCACCCCGATAGTGCTAGCAAGTGGATCAGATAAGCCCCGTGGACATCTTACTCTACCAGATACTCTCTCGTATAAGGCGTAGATCCCCCATATCATCTCCTCCGGAGCTCCGATGTCAACTAGTTGTCTGAAGAGTCGATCCCTGGGAACAGTGTCAAATGCTTTGCGGAAGTCCACAAAGCAACAATATAATCTCCTTTTCCTCACCCTGGCCTGGTCGATCAGGCATCTCAGTGTGAAGATGTGGTCAAGGGTAGAGTAATCTCGTCTGAAACCTGCCTGTCCTGGAGCCCTGATGCCCTTCCTCTCAGCGAGAGTACTCAACTCTGTCTCTAGTACCGCCCCATATAACTTGGCCAATATAGGGCCAATCATGATCGTCCGGTATGTAGCTGGATCCATAGTATCACCTGACTTATGAATGGGCACTATGGTGTTCTCAGTCCATGAGTTTGGGAACCCTTCAACCAATGCACGGTTGAAGAGATGGGCAATGAGCGGTGCGAGAGTCGTGCCTCCATAGATGAGGTGCTCTGCCTGTAAACCGAAATGATCATGGGCCCTGCCATGCTGCAGCCGGGCAATAGCGCGTCCCACCATAGTGGGTGTGAAGAAGTCAGAGAGAGAGAGAGAGAGAGAGAGAGAGAGAGAGAGAGAGAGAGAGAGAGAGAGAGAGAGAGAGAGAGAGAGAGAGAGAGAGAGAGAGAGAGAGAGAGAGAGAGAGAGAGAGAGAGATTTTACATCTATGACAGTCCAAAGTCGGCCTATGAGACAAAACATAAGATACATGATGTGGATGTGATCTGGCTATCACAAAAGTAAAACAAGATCATAAAAAGCTAATACAATCTAGTCTCAAACGTGTGGTAAAATACTAAGGCTGGTGGAGCCCTATCTCTGGGGGTATATGCATGTCTATATGCTGCGGGAAATACAATCATGAAGATGCATCTGTCTACTAGCTCCATCCAGTGGTAATGGAGGGGTGGAGGATGTGATACATAGGTGGGGCCGGTGCTAGAGCTTCCTGTATGAAAGCTATAGGATCTTCTTTCATCAGGACTACTCGCTCTGCAGTTGCCTCACGATGTCGGGCTTGAATCTCCTCTATCCGAGGATGGTACAGCCTCACTCCTCTGAGCGTTGTGACTCTGTGGTCGTCGTCTAGCTCGACTCACCTCATCCTGCTGTAGTGTAACTCCTCGCTGGGAATCAGGTGGGGAGGGGACTCTAGACCTCTAGAAAAAATCAGTGAGCTGTAGCTGTCTCCTCTCCACCTGTGTAGCTGTGTGTGTCAGTGGTAGGAGTGCATCTCTATGCCTCTGAATCTCTATCAAGAAATGTCCTGTCTCTGATCTTGGGAGTCCGTAATCTCTCGTAGGCTGGGATGTCCTCTGAACAAAGTCTTATATCTGTCTCTAATCTGAGTATATGATATGCATCGACATACGAAATGCTCCTCACTCTCCACCTCCTCTCTACATAGTTTGCAGATCTGCCCTGCTCTCGGGACCCCATTGTGTCTCCCTCTCTTGATCTCCAAGCTGTGTGATGCGACCCTCAGTTGGTCAATCGCTACTCATGAACTCTGTGGCATATAGATGTCCATATAGTGTGGTCTCTACATGAATCCATAGTGTGGTCTCTGTATGAATCCATTAGACATAATGGTGAGAAACTCGTCTCTGTAGTCTGACATCCTCCCCTCTAAATTGGGTGATCTTTATACACTCATGATGTATAGCCTCCATAAGTCTTGTCTGAGCACCAGATTCCTCTCGTTGCGAGAGAGGCGGTAGTAAGATGAGTCCAAGTCATATTGAAAAGGTTTCAAACTCTCCATATCGAGCCCATGTGTCGCGAACCAGGTTGTAACATGAGTATGAGGCTCTATCATGTCCACTCTAAGATAATTGTATAGCTGCCTCAAAAGCTCTACGAGTGAGTCTATCGTGTGGCAACTCCCTCACCCTCTGAATGAAACTCACTATCTAGAATAGTGCTTCGAAAACCATGGGAGGTGCAGAGAGCTCTGCTTGGATGATGTCATGTGGTATGGTCTGCTTGCTATGGAACAAGCGTGAGATCATACATACTTGTGGCCTCTCAATCTGTGCCCATTGATCGACTGTCAAGCCTGGTGCCCATACTGTTGCGGAATACATCAATGCAGGGGTGACTAGTGTGTCGAAAATCCACCCTTTCGTGCGGGGTTTTTGGAAGTGTGCCTGGTGGCACCTCCTCTCTAGCATGGCCAGGGCTGCATACCCTTGTGTGAGTCTGTCAATAGCTGCCTTCCTCATGGTGAAAGGTCCTTGTAGACTGGTGAAAGTAACTCCCAAGTAAACGTATGAAGTAACCACCTCGACGTGCCCTCTTGCTATGGTGAAGATGGCTTCACTCCTCACTCCACTGGATGTGTGAAAGATCATGACCTTGGTCTTGCCAAGGTTGACAACCAATCCTCTATGTGAACAAAAATCATCCAAGGCTTCGAGGTGGCATTGGAGCCCCTAAGGTGATTCCGAAATCAAAACAATATCATTTGCATATAAAAGAATGTGAACAGGGGTACCTCCTAGGTTACTCCCCTCCGCGCCTACTCGTAATATGTAATCAGAGATCTCATAAATGTAAAGCCGAGTCGGGGAGAGTGGACAACCTTGCTTAACACCAATGGTGCTAGCGATGGGCTTTGATAAACCTCCATGGCATCGAACTCGACCAAGCACCTTCTCGTAGAGAGTGAAGATGGCCCATATCATCTTTGTTGGGATCCCAAGGCTCAGTAGGCATTGGAACAACGTCTCACGTGGAACTGTATCAAAAGCGTTGTGGAAGTCCACAAAGCAACAATAAAGTCTCTTCTTCTTTGCCTTTGCCCCATCAATGAGACAACGCAGGATGAAGATATGGTCGATAGTGGAAAAAGCTTGTCAGAACCCGGCCTGGCTTGGTGCACGGAGCCCCTCTGCCTCTGCGTATGAGCTAAGCTCTGCCTCAAGAACTGCTACATATAACTTGGCCATTGTGTGGCCAATCATGATAGTCGTGTAGGTACCTGGATCCAAAGCATCGCCAGATTTGTGGATAGGCACGATAGTATGCTGTGCCCACTCCTCTGAGAAACCCTCCCCTATAGTCCGGTTGAATGCCCCAGCCGTGTCGAATGTGCAGTGCTGTGGGTGGTGTATGGGAAGCTGAGAGTAGCATATGTATGGAGGATCGTGGAGAAGTGGGCGGTGAGGGTGTCCAAGGAGGTAGAGGGATCAAGGGAGTAGATGCGCTCTCGAATATGGGAGCTATAGATATGTGCTAGCTCATGTCTAAAGTGAATGGTGACGGGGTGGGATATGCATGGTGAGCCGCGAATGGATAGGGCAAGATATGTGTGATCAGCTCCAATCGGTAAGGGTCGGATAGTGAATGAGGTGATGAGATGTGTCGCTTCCGGGGGTCCGATAACATAGTCTACCACACTGCCCCCCTGTGGTGTCGTGGGTGGAATGCAGGTGAGACCGCGCGAGGTGGGCCAGGTCCCCATCCCATTATATATAACGAGACGGTGTGCTGCTCCCATCTGGAGTAGGTGTCGGCTGTATGAGGTGGGTGTGGCGGTGTCGGCTGAGGCTCTGAGTGTAGGCATGTCCTCTATGGTACGAAGCATCTCAGGGTCGTCAAAGTCGTAGATACCACACTCGTGGCTCTGAGTGCGGGCATTGAAAAAAGAGAGAGAGAGAGAGAGAGAGAGAGAGAGAGAGAGAGAGAGAGAGAGAGAGAGAGAGAGAGAGAGAGAGAGAGAGAGAGAGAGAGAGAGAGAGAGAGAGAGAGAGAGAGAGAGAGAAAGAAAGAAAGAAAGAAAGTCATATTAACGTCTTCTGGAGGCCAAACTTGGCCTATGAGACAAAAACCATGTACAAGTGTAGTAACCCTGTGTAGAAGATAAAGTGAAATAAAAAAGTATATCGCTACACAAAGCTATATAGGGCTGGAAAAGGCTGGGGAGACCCGTGGTTCTGACTCTGCAGATAGTGGCCACCTAATACATGGGGGATCCCAAAATGTGAGTAAAACGCCCTAGCTACTGGTGATGGGTGGAGGTGGGTGTAGTATGTGGTACATCGGTGGTGGTCTGAGTGTCTCCTGAAGGAAGACAACCTAGGGGGTGGTGGTACACCTATGCTCCATCATGTGGTCGTAGGCAATCCTGATGCGTGAGATATCCTCCTGATATAGTCGTGGTCGACGATATCCGCCCATGCGTGGTCGGCGCTGTGCTCTCTGTGCTGCTGCCCGGTGGAGCGTGAGCCCTATAGATGGACCTCTCTGATGTAGCTCAACTCGCTGAAAGAATTGGGTAATGGTCTGCTGGGTACTCACCCGTGGCTGATGTATGGGCTGTAGTGACCACTCTCGCCTCTCGTATGCTTCTGTGAGAAAGCGTCCCAAGCGTCTCTGGTCTCCCATAGTCATGCACAGCTGGAATGACTCCTCGATCTGGAACTGTGCTCGTAGGTCTAAGTATGCTGGACATCTGATAACAAAATGCTCCTCACTCTCTACCTCTGTCTGGCATATTGGGCACCACCTCTCCTCACGGGGGACTCCCCTGGACCGACCCCTCTCAATCTCGAGCTGATGTGATGAAACCCGGAGCTGCCCAATGACGACTCGTAGGTGGTGGGGAAGGTAGATCTGCATGTATCTCGGAATCTCGATGAAGCCCGTGCCCGATATATGTAGAAAATGCTCGCGGTAGTAGAGCATTTTTGGTGGCAATGTACCCCTAGGGCTCACCCATGTCCTCTGTATGTATGTATGCCATATCTCTTGATGAATGATCCTATTCCTCTCTTGATGAGAGAGCGAGTAGGTGGGTGCATGAGAGTCGTACTGTAGTGGTGGTAGCCTGTCTATGTCAAAGCCATGGTGGGCAAGCCAGTCTCGTGTCTGTGCATACCATGAGGAGGTGTCGCCTACTAATGCCATATCACGTGATGCCTCGAAAGCACGATAAGCAATGCGCTCTGTATCCATGCTCCGAAGTCTGTGTAATAGGCATACTGTCTGGAATAGTGCCTCAACTAGCATCGGTGGTGCAGCAAGCTCTGCTCTAATGATATCATGTGGTACTGAAGGTTTGCTGCGGATAAGTCTGGCAATCATGAGGATCTGTGGCCTCTCTAATGCTGTCCATACTGATGTAGCTAATCCTGGTCCCCATATGGCTGCCCCATACATGAGCGCTGGCGTAACCAAAGTGTCAAAGAGCCACCCCTTTGTGCGGGGCTCCTGAAAATATGCCTGGTGGCACTGTCTCTCCATCAAAGCTAGTGCTGCGTACCCACGTGTGATGCAGTCACGGGCTGCCTGAGCCAGAAGACCCCTGATGCTGCTGTAAATGTCACCCCCAAGTAAACATATGATCCGACCACCTCGATCGGTCCACCTGCTGCTGTGAACAAACTATGTCTGCGTACCTGTGCTGATGTATGAAAGATCAAGACCTTGGTTTTACCAAGGTTCACAGATAACCCTCTGTGTCTGCAAAAGTCATCTAGGCCGTGTAGATGATGCTGTAGACCTTCTGCAGACTCTGAAACCAATACAATATCATCAGCGTATAAAAGAATATGGACAGTGGACCCGTGTACCTCAATGCCATCTCCCCCCTGCTGCTGTATGAAGTCCACTATCTCATCAATGTAAAGACCAAAGAGGGTGGGTGAGAGAGGGCATCCTTGCTTCACCCCGATAGTGCTAGCAAGTGGATCAGAGAGAGAGAGAGAGAGAGAGAGAGAGAGAGAGAGAGAGAGAGAGAGAGAGAGAGAGAGAGAGAGAGAGAGAGAGAGAGAGAGAGAGAGAGAGAGAGAGAGAGAGAGAGAGAGAGAGAGAGAGAGAGAGAGAGAGAGAGAGAGAGAGAGAGAGAGAGAGAGAGAGAGAGAGAGAGAGAGAGAGAGAGAGAGAGAGAGAGAGAGAGAGAGAAGCATATGGCTGGTGGATTTAGGTTAGGCTGTAAGGGTTATGAGTAGGGCTTTGTAAAATCGAGCAGGATGGAGCAGGTTGGATGGAGAGAGGGTTTCGGGGGGGCAGCAACGGGGCAGTGACGGGATGGAGCTTAGTGCATATGTGACATGCTGGAGAAAGGTCAGAGGTGCGTTGTAGGGTTCTCGGGCAGGAGCGAAGGGAGAGGAGCTATATTTTAGGGTTTCGCGACTTGACATGTCCAGAGACAACGACCTGGGTTGACGAACCCGACTTTTTTGAGGGAGGGAGGGAGGGAGGGAGGGAGGGAGGGAGAGAGAGAGAGAAAGGATGATATATTGATGTCTACAAAGGCCAAAATGATCTTTTAAATCAAGAGAGAGAACTTGCAGTTTCTTATGATGTTTGAATATCCACCCGAATAGCTGTATATCTTGTATCTTGTGGACTGAATGACCTTTCTTTATTTTCTGTTTTTCTTTCTCTTTCTCTTTGTACCCATGAGGGTCAGAATTTTCCATATCCATGATATAGAGATTAAAGATGCTTTGTATAATTGTACTTCTATAAAAGCCCTCAGATTTAGTGTAAATTCTTTATCTGATGAAGTTTATGGTACTTCTCTACATTTTCTATAATTCTGATGTACTGCTCTTGTAATGACAAAACTGTTTTTATTTTTGCAAGAGTAAAGGGTGCTGGCTGCTTTGATCTTGATGATTTTGATACCCTTGCACTTCGTGTGAAGGGCGATGGACGATGCTACATATCAACGGTAAGCAATTTCTTCTGCCCATTATTGAGTGAGCTCGTGCTTGAGAGGAAATTTGTTCGTTCAATGTGACATTCGATGTGATATGATCTTGGTCAAAACATATATTGGTGCAACATATTCCCTCCCTTTCCCCTAAAAAAAGTGACAAAAATTTAAAAATGGAAGAATAAAAGAAAAGAAAAGCAGGAACTTGGAGAACCAGAAGTTGTGCATATGTAAATAATCACATTGTAAGCATGCACTCCAAGAGCCAACATATCTACATTCATAAATAGACTCAAGTAGAGGCAATATCTAGTTAGGTTTGTAAGGTCCATCCCCCCCTCCCCTCCTCCCCACCAAAAAAAAAAACAAAAAAAGGGGAAGAGAAAAAAAAAAGGAAAAAAAAAGCCCAATCCCACAAAATGGCCTCTAGAGTGGATGTTACATATTATTTTTCTTCGAGAATTTGGCGAAATGTTCGCACCTTCTTATCTACTACTGTGAAATGGTTTGTGTACGATTCCTGGTCCTTGGCTGTGTTACATGGCCCTGACAGCAAGGGATAACTTATCTAGATAATCTTTTATGAGGAAACAGTATTTGTTTTTGTTTTTTTTTCAATGAACAAGGAGCATGCAAAATAACATATACAGTATCATATTTTTTTTTTGTAACTTTTACTCTGTACTGAATAGGCAGTTCATGAAAAACAATGAAATTAGAGACAATTGGCCCTCGTTAACTTTTACCATTCAGGTTAAGTTTATGCTCAGAGGCAGCAGGGAACATATTCACAACACTTATGCAACCCCTTCAAGCTTTTTGGAAACCAAGTAGAAATATAAGTGTCATTAACAATTTCAGATTCAGACACATTTTTGTTTGCAACACTTGAATTCTGATAAACAACAGTTGCTTAAAGAAACAAAACAGGAATTGGGTGGCTGAGGAGAATTCAAGTGGGATAATTTCATACCCTTGACTGATTCCTCATAAAAAGTGTATTGGCAACAATATATATTACGACATCATGGCTGATGTACTAGATATAATTCTCCATTTTCACGACAAACCCAACTTCTGAAGAATCTTGATGAACATAAGAGCAGCCAATAGTTTTCAATTATTTAATGGACTCAAGCAAGGTGGAAAGGTACATAAGAAACGGTACAAATATGGTACCTATGGGACATAATTTATACTGAATGATTTTTAAGGTAAGTAACTATGTACCTTTTGTAAAACTTAAAACAAGGTTCAACAATATTGCAATATTCTATACCAACTATGTAAAACTTGTGTAATCCATCCTCCACAAAAGGTATGTATATGTTTGCAAGTATGTACTATGTATGACTTGTACGTACAAATGTATTAGATACATACTATGTATGTATATGGTACATACAATGTATGTATGTATGTATATTGTACATTTATGTGTATCCATTATTAATTAGATACATACATACATGCACTTACTACTATGTATGTATGTAATATGTATGTATGGCAAATGTATATATGTATATATAACATACATAGTAGTAAGTACATGTATGTGATATAAACATACTACATGCATACATATGTATGGTGTATGTGTATATTACATACATGTACTTACTACTATCATCCATGTATGTATGTACTATGTATGTATGGCACACTCATGTGCACATGCGCGCACACAATGTTGGAACTCACTTTATTACATTAGTGAAAAATTATGTCAGAAACTAAAACGCTAAAGACGCTTAACACCACCAGCATGCATACAACACCACCAGCATGCATACAACATCTATATCAGCATAAAGAGTGTGAAAACAATTAAACAATGGCCACAGATACCAGGCTCCAGCATCACAAGTTGTCCACAATTGAAGCTATCGTTACAAGATCCTTGTCGAGCAAGACGTCTATCTCTAGTCTAAACTTAGCTTTACACAATTGCCCTGAAAATTCGAGAATGCAAATTGTGTTCTAAACACATCCTTGTTTCGGAGATTCCAAATGTGCCAAAGAAGATAGAAGTTGCATCTTTCCCTCATCTAGTTGTAATGATTGTTATCTGATACCAACATCATGAATTTGCAGCTTAACCTAGTAGGTTTCCCATCCCAAATGGGAAACAAGAACAAAGCATTCCACCAGCCCTCGATATGAGGGCGTGCCCAAAAAGTATGTTGCATATTTTCAATGTAAGAGGCACGATGTGGTATCCAATCCTTGCAAAACCATGTTTGGAAAGAAATGCATCTAACTCTCTCTCTCTCTCTCTCTCTCTATATATATATATATATATATATATATATATATATATATATATATATATATATATATATATATATATATATATATATATATATATATATATATATATATATATATATATATATATATATATATATATATATATATATATGTGTGTGTGTGTGTGTGTGTGTGTGTGTGTATGTGTATGCACACACAGACACTGTGATAAGCCCCAAGAAGCCCCTTTGCTTTTGTCTGTATCTAGATACGAGCTCCAAGACAGATCCGCACGGAGATCGATGATATCCTTACCGCCCAGCCACATGCCGCCCTTTCTACATACTCTCTCTCTCTCTCTGATTTCCCACAAAGGGTAATAATCTCATGGCCTCTCACATGAGTGCCATTTGGCACCCATGTGAGTATCCTTCTCAATAAATCCAAGAGGTGGTTCATACCTCTTCCTTAGGTCTAATAATGGATACTCCATGTTACATTTCCTTCCCCTTAGCTCCATTTTTGTCCTCAAAAATGGTATTGGAAGGTCTATGAGAAAGAGAGAATATATAAAAGCAACACGCCCACTATATCCCCATGTAAATAAAAACATGGTCATATCTCCGTGTTGTTTCCCCGTATCCTTCCCCTTAAGAAGACTCTTGGGAAGGTAATCTAAAATTGGGAAACCGTCTCTGAATGCTAATCCGCTCCCATGTGGCACTATCTTCTGAACTATCTTTCCACTTTACTAGACACTCTTTATATAAGCGACTTTTCGTCCATTTCTCTGGAGTGCGTAGTATGCTCTCAGGCTCATGTGGAATAGATTGAATAGAAATAGGCTCTACTACCTCACTGTCTGGAATGAGGTTGTCAGATTCACCCAGCCTTTTCTTAAGCCGGCTAACATGAAAATCTGGATGGATTTGACTATTCCCTGGAAGTTGGAGCTGGTAAGCCATCTTTTGTATTCTCTTAAGTATTTGGAAAGGTCAACAATACCTAGGAGATAGTTTTGGATAAGGTCCCGTCTTCATGGTTTCAGATCTAGATGGAACTCTAAGATAGACATGCTCTCCTACCTCAAAGTTGATGTCTCTCCTTTGAGGGTCAGCATAGGCTCTAGCCCTATCCTGAGCTCTCCTAATCCTGTCCTTAGCAAGCCTAAGCATATCGTTCACCTACCGCATAAGGAGCTCTTGGATGAAACCCATACATAAGCATAAATGGACTATGCCCAGTGGAAAAGTGCTTGGCACTATTATATACAAACTCTACTATAGGTAAGTACTCTTCCCAATTAGTTTGCCTTTTATTCACATATGCTCGAAGCATATCCTCTAAGATTTGGTTAACCCTCTTTGTTTGCCCATCCAATTGTGGATGCTCGGCCATACTCATGCTAAGTTTCGTATCCAACTTTTTGAAGATGGCTCTCTAAAAGTGGCTAGTAAACTTCCTATCCCAATCAGAAACTATGTCTAAAGGAAGACCATATTACCGGTATAGGTTTTCTACAAAAAGTCTAGCCAACTCAGGTGTCTTCACTGTAGTACGCGTCGGAATAAACCTAGCCATTTTGGTTAACCCATCCACAATTACCCAGATAGAGTCGTGCCCTCTCTCTGTCTTAGGTAATCCAACTATAAAGTCCATGGAGATACTCTTCCACTTCCCATTAGGAATATCCAATGGGTGGAGTAGTCCTCCAATCCTCAACCTTTCAACTTTATTGACCTTGCATTTAGTGCACTTATACACATACTCTAGGACGTCCTTATGACGTCCAGGCCCGTAAAACTGCCTCTTAACAAGATCATAAGTCTTGTTAACTCCTTGGTGTCCCGCACTAGGTGTGTCATGACACTCATATAAAATGTGCCGTTTCATCTTAAGATCTCTAGGGACACACACCTTACCTTTATATAACAGATATCCATCATGGATATTGTAATTCTTCCACTTGAATCCTTCTTGAGTACCTGTAGATACTCCATCCTCATTGGAAACCCGTGTATCACGATCCCCATTCTCTATGGCTTCCCAAATCTCGGAATATGCAGGATCAAGCTTACATTTCTCTCGGTAATGGACTCAAGTAGCTCACTAGTGATCTGAGTAAAACTCAATCCATTGAGCATAGGCATGCAGCTAAGTGAATCAGCCACTACATTAAACTTTCCCTTCCTATACCTAAGCTCATAATCAAACTCCTGAAGGGTCTCTACCCATCGGGTCTTACGACCTTTGTCTGTTTGATTAGAGAGCCACTTAATGCTATGTTGATCAAACACCATCGTGACTTTGGCACCATATAGATAATGATGCCACTTCTTCAAAGCATGGACAATTGCATACAACCCTTCTCATAGACGGAGTAATTCTTCTGAGTCGGTTCTAGTTTAATACTCTCAAAAGCTACTGGTCAACCATCTTGAACTAAAACCGCTCCTACTCGCGTTAGTCTCAACCATAAAGGGTTTGTTGGGATCTGCTATATGTAAAAGTAGAGCTGTAGCAATTGCTATTTTCAATCTTTCCATACTTTGCTTCTGTTCGTCTCCCCAATGAAAGGCTTTCCCTTTCTCGTTAAGATGCTCCGTCATCGGAACAACAACTGGCATAATTCTTAATGAATCTTCGATAGAAGCATGATAAACCTAGGAAGATCTGCAGCCCTTCCAGGTTCCTTGGATGTGGCCATTCCATAATAGCCCTTACTTTTTCAGGATCCATCTGAATTCCATCTTGGGAGACTATATGCCCAAGGTATCTAACCTCTGTTTTGAAAAATTCACATACACCTTAGCAAAGAGTGAATTTTCCCTTAGCACTTGAAATACCTTTCTTAAGTGTTCCAAGTGCTCCTGTTCTGATGCACTATAGATCAAAATGTCATCTAGGAAGTCTACTACAAATTGTCCTGGATAAGGTCGTAATACACTATTCATGAGCTTCATGAAAGTGGAAGGAGCATTGGTGAGACTAAAAGGCATCACCAAAAACTCAAAGTGCTCATATCTAGTCCTGAATGTAGTCTTAAGGACATCCTCTGCCCTAATTCTAATCTGATGATATCCTGATCTAAGGTGAAGCTGCGTAAAATACCTAGCTTGATGTAACTGATCAAATAGCTCTTCCAATCTAGACATTGGAAACCTATTTTTGATAGTTATCTTATTAAGTGTTTTGTAGCCTATACATAATGTCATAGAGCCGTCTTTCTTCTTAACTAGGAGCATTGGCGATGCCCAAGGTGAGTTACTAGGTCTAATGAAGCCCTTATCTAAATAATCCTGTAATGGCCTCTCAACCTCCTCATGCTGAGAAACACTAAGCCTATAAGGTGGCTTACAAATAGGGTTAGTGTTAGTAACTACCTCAATAGCATGGTCAATGTCCCCTCTCTCAGGTGGTAGGCCTTTAGGTAAGTCAGTGGGAAAAACATCTCTAAACTCAGACATAAGATCTTTAAAACTTTTAACCACGCACTTGGAAGAAAGAATAATAGAACGTCCTGTCCATATTTACATTCCTAGAATGAAAATATACATCAGATGAAATGTTTGTACAATGCTCAAAGTCTTGACTATACAATAAAAGATCTCCTGTAAATGCTGAAAATGACAAAGACTATACAATTCTAAAGATGAAATGAGAGGTGCACTAGGTACATCTCTCTCTCTCCCTGTATACAAAATTTACTTTCATTTCTTTCAAACTCCAGTGTGTTGTTTTGATAACTGCGTTTTAAGTGTGTCTCCCAACCTCCATTGCCACTCTCTTCCTAACACAAGGTTTGTCCTCTCCATATTCATAATTTAGAAGTCCATGTGATTTGTATAATCCTACATCTTGACTTCCAAATTGGATACCATATTATCCCATATCCTCTTATCTTCTCCTTGCATCATAGATACTATGTATTTATGTGCACTGGGCTATTGGGGAATCTTTAGCTTTTTGAACAGAGCATAGTTTATAAAGTTATGAGTGGCAGAGTCATCTATCATGACTCGCACCCTGGTCCCGTATACACTACCATGAAGTTTAACCAAGTCATGTGGTCCAAATTGTGGTGACCACAATGGTTGAGTCAAATAACAGGTGTGCTCTATATCCTCGTGCATCACCTCCACTCCTTTGCAGCTAGAGCTTCCATGAATAGGACGTGTCTGCACTAGTTGACTGCCTTTTTGCCATTTTCAGGGACCGTACTACTCTCTGATCCTCTCTTCTTTTGGCCCTCTCAAACTGCTCTGTAGGTAATCTAGGCTCTTGTGATCTTTGTTTTTTAATGAAAATTTTGTTTTTCCCGAATGGAAACTTCTTCTTGAACTTAGTCGTACTAAGAGGTTTGAGGGGTTGATCAGTCTCCATAGGAGTGTATTGAGGATGGTTATGGTCCTCATAAATCTGGGCATACTTGATCACCTCCTCAAACGTCTTAGATGCATTTCTTCTTACCTCTCTCTTGATGGCTTTATCTAAGCCTCTAACAAACCCTCTAGTTTTCTGGAAATCATTTAAGCCCTTAAGTTTCAAAATGATCTCTCTGTAGTGGGATATGTAGACTGTCAAAGGTTTACCTCTCTGTGATCCTATCCCACTCATCCAAGTTCCTCTCCTTCTCATTCTTAGGAAGAAATTCTTTTAGGAAAAGAGTTTCAAACTGAGCCCAATCTGTAGGAATAGAGTTAGCCTCCTTGAGACTCATCCACCACTTATAAGCACGTGGGCCAAGCGAGAGACTCGCCTCTAGCACACGGTACTCAGGTGGGGTGCCCTTCAGTTGATGCAAATCATTCCACTTTTGTAAAGAAGTGTAGATTGCATCCTTGTTTCTATCTCGGTCATCCCCCGTGAAGGTAGATGGCTTCAAGTCTTTTAGGAGGGGAGCTTCCCTAGAGCTTTCTCCTTTGTGTTTACTAGGAAAAGAAGGATCTTTCCTAGTCATCTCTAGAGGAAGAGTAGGAGTCTCTCTTTCCTTCCTCGCTAGGAAAGAGTGACATGTGTCTCAAGTGAGATCATTCGAGACTTAAGCTTCTCAATGAGAGATGTCATGCTACCTATGTCTCTCTCTAGCCTAAGGGTCTGTTCTTTTAAGTCAGCAAATTGCTTATGAGTAACAAACTCATCTAAAAGTTCCTCATAGGTATACTCTTCTTGTTGAGGCTCTTTTCCCTCTAGTTTTCCCTCTACTTCCTGCTCAAGTTCTATCTCTTCCATCCTATGGTCAGGATCCTCTAGTTGTTCTTTAAATGGAGAAGTGTGTTCTACAATTTGTTTCCCCTTGGAATCCATGTTTCACTCCCCCATTTACTAACTAGAGTATGCGAAAAGAATGGAAGTAAACCTTAAATATGCAAAAAGAAGAGAAATATGACACTAGGGCCCCTCCCTGGTACAAAATGAAGCTGTGGAAGCTAAATCCAAGCGATCTTTGAAGCGTGAAGGCAGTGATCTTCAATCCTCGCCAGGCCCAAATGAAAATTAGAAATGTCCGGTTGGCCCGAGGAGGTTCTAGTCACCAAAAACCAACAAGAATGATGCCAAAACCATATAGCAATAGCCCCAAATGGGCAAACTGAGTCAAACTGAAGCACTTCTGAATTTCGCCAGTCCTCGCTAGTCCAAAATAGGTAGTCCAACACCTCTACTTCAAAGGTATAAAGCTGCTCCAAGTGAAAAAAGTTGATTTGGATGCCAATTGATGAAAAGCTAGGCTCGTAAGTGGCCGCCTAATTTCTGCTGAAGCGCTGCAGAGGTTTTGGTTGACCAAATCTTCTCCAAATCAATCAATGTTTGTTGTAGAGCGAAGCTTAGGAGTGTAGCTTCGTAAAGTGACAGATTTCTCAAATCGGATGTCGTATCACCAAGCTATGGTCTGGAAAAGGCGGATACGTCAAGGGTAGGAAGTGGAAGAGTAATTCTTCATGAAAGAGTGACTTTGGAAGGCTAAAATTGAAAGCTCGAAGCTTATTTAGCTATTCCAATGACCCATGACTCATCTCCACAACCCATAGTACATGTTTGCATCATTACTTCCCCAAATCCTTGACCCCTAGCATGGCCCTTCTTCCCAAAATCTTAGAGAAAAAATTCGAATTTCAAACTTGTCTTTACCTTCTCCCTTCGTACCACTCTCAAGTCCCAAATGCTCTTGTAGCAGGCTACTTATCCCACATGGGGTGTTTGGACCGCCCATATCGGTGTATAAGAGGAAGGTTCTCTTCATAGCCTTCCCATGCAAGAGAAGGGGCTGAGGGGAAAGCTCCCTTCTCCACTTGAGGAGCGGCGGCTCATGGTGTATGCGGCTGTTGTCTTCCCCGCGCCTGTGGTGCTGTAGTTCTGCGCCTGTTGAGGATCCACGTGCTAACTGTTGCTCCGATACCAGTGTGATAAGCCCCAAGAAGCCCCTTGCTTTTGTTTGTATCTAGACACGAGTTCCAAGATAGATCTGCATGGAGATCGATGATATCCTTACCGCCCAGCCGAGTGCCGCCCTTTCTATATACTCTCTCTCTCTCTCTCTGATTTCCCACAAAGGGTAATAATCTCATGGCCTCTCACATGAGTGCCATTTGGCACCCATGTGAGTATCCTTCTCAATAAATCCAATAGGTGGTTCACACCTCTTCCTTAGGTCTAATAATGAATACTCCGTGTTACACACACACATATACACACACATACACACATATATATATATATATATATATATATATATATGTATATATATATATATATATGTATATATACATGTATATATATATATATATATACATATATATATGTATATATATATATATATATATATACATGTATATATACATATATATATATATATATACATATATATATATATATATATATATATACATATATATATACATATATATATATATATATGTATATATATATATATGTATATATATATATATATATGTATATATACATGTATATATATATATATATATGTATATATATATATATATGTATATATATATATATATATATATATATATATATATACATATATATATTGTTGGGGTAAAGGTCCTAAATGACCCCCTTATTTGTACACATTTGTATAGGCCTTTTATAAGGCTTAATGTACTCATTATTTATTCTTTTGGCCAAGTTCAATGTGAACTTGGCCAGGTCTTATAAAAGTGAACTCAAATAAACTTAGGGCTCACTTCTTTCTTCAGTGAAGCCCCCAAACAAGCTGCCTCTCTCCAAATTCGAATTTCTCTCTCTCCATCTCTGTCTATCTGCTGCGTGGGCTGCTCCTTGCACCTCCAGCCCTTCTACTCAGCCAAGGCGGGTATTACCACAGCTGGTGCATCACCTGAGCACAACTCCTCAGCTCAACAACTGGTATCAGAGCCTATATTGGGCCTCAAATCTGCTGCGCAGGTTCTCTACAGCAGCATACACTCACCATTTGGCAAAATCATCAAGTTTCATCGTGAAGAAAGGGTCCAAAATCTGCTGTACCATCATTTTCAGTGATGTTCCAGCTTTTTGTCGCGAAGAAAGTGATTTTTCTCTGATTTTATCGCGAAGAACAGGTGTTTTTCAGCAAAATCTCAAAGTTTCCAGCAAGAACAGGTGTTTTTCAGCAAAATATCAGATTTTCCAGCAAATTTCTGAGTTTTTGCAGGTCTTCTCACTCTCAACTGGCTGAGCACACATAGTGGCAGATACATTTTGCTGTAATTTCTATAGTTTCAGCAAAATTAACCTATGTATGAGAAGTTGTGGAGTATTTTGCCATAATTTCTTGTTAAACAGTGGCAAAAATTGGGGCTTTTGCTCCTACGTGCATCTTAAGGCTGAGTATTAGCCTTATGTACATTCTTTGAGGTTAAAAACAACAAAATTAGTTGTTTTTGAGCATAAATTGAGTTTCTGAAATTCTCTGCGCAGAAAATTCAGAGATCAGTTTTGTGCCCAGAATCACCCCATTTTTGTCCCAAATTGCTCCTGTGACCGTTTGGAGCTGTAGTGCATCATTTTTGGAGGCTTCACTTTGATTTTGGTGCATTTGCCCAAAATTCCAGCAGTTTTTTTTTTCATTGTGCAACTATGGCGTCATCCTCCTCAGATGTGAAGAATCTATTTGAGATTCGACGGTTTGAGGGAACAGGTTTTGACTTATGGAAGGAGAGAATTCAGGGAATCCTCTTCTTGAAGGATTGTGACAGGGCATTGGAGGCAGAGAAACCAGAGGACATGTCGGAAGATGCATGGTTTACTTTGAACAAGAAGGCCATTATATACATTAAGATGGCTGTATCCGAT